>VWZD01006235.1:621816-742107 GCA_013396695.1 Sakesphorus luctuosus
CCCATCCCATCCCATCCCATCCCATTCTACAAGCCTTAGCAGAGGACCCCCATAGGGACACTAAACACCTTTCCACATGTATGGGACATGCACCACACATCCAGACACACATCTCACATGAGGGACACTGTTTCCAGCCATCCCTCAGGCTGGAGCAGCAGAGGTACCTTTGGAGATTTCTCAGGATTCCTAGAAGGGCAGAAAATCCTCTTCCCAGAGCTCTTCCTCTGGGTACAGGAGCAACCTTGGGCTGGGCAGTCACTTGATGGTTCAGTGTAAATAAGATGGGAGGACAAACAGCAGCAGAGCATCTTGGAGGACCTTATTTTACAAGGACAAACTCCAGAAGGACTCTGGCCCAGCTATCTGGAACTCTTCCCCCTCCTCATTTAAATACAGGCTGCATACAGACTGTTCCCTGGCAGTCCCCAAACCTGGATCTGTGCAGCATGGGCTGCACCTGGGGCTCTTGGGGGTCTCCATTCCAGCTCTGCTGTGGTCCTGTCCCACTCCAAGGCAAGGAGACATGGTCCCCTCAGGCCCCTCATGGTCCCCACTGGCCTTTTCCAAGCATTGGTCTGCCCCAGATGATCATTCCCTCTACTCCTGTTAGGGAAGAGGTGGACGGGGTGGGCTTTTCTAGTTCTGCTCTACCCCAGGCACTTGCTATCTGGGGTTCTTCACCCAGCTGTCCCCTTCCCCTTGCTCCATCTAGGACAATTCCCTTGCTCCATCTAGGACAATTCCAGCATCCTTCGCTGCTTTCTGATTGTCTCAGCCACTTTCCCTTGTTGTTCTTGTTAAAGGCAGATCTCAATAAGTAGTTCACTAACTCAGCCATTTGAGAATCATCATTAATTTAATATCCTTCCTCATTTATTAATGGGCCTACTTTGTCTTGACTCTCCAGTATNGCTCCTGCACCTTGTCAAGGAGGGGGCAGGAGGGGCTGAGGCGGCTGTGCTAAGCCCCAGGGTCTCAGGTGCTGGGGGTCTGCCCCACATCTCTGCCCAGCCCTGCTGACGAATATTCACCCATCCCATCCTGTCCTGTCCTATTCTGTCCTGCCTGACCACATCCAATCCCATCCCATCCCACCCCACAATCACACACGAATGATGCAGTGGGCTGTGCTCTCTTTCTGCAGCAGGTGAGAAGCTCCTGAGGTGTGTCTGTGACTCCTCAATCCCTCTTTGGCTCAGGACATCTGCCCCAACATCCACTGTGTGCNTCTGGAACTCTTCCCCCTCCTCATTTAAATACAGGCTGCATACAGACTGTTCCCTGGCAGTCCCCAAACCTGGATCTGTGCAGCATGGGCTGCACCTGGGGCTCTTGGGGGTCTCCATTCCAGCTCTGCTGTGGTCCTGTCCCACTCCAAGGCAAGGAGACATGATCCCCTCAGGCCCCTCATGGTCCCCACTGGCCTTTTCCAAGCATTGGTCTGCCCCAGATGATCATTCCCTCTACTCCTGTTAGGGAAGAGGTGGACGGGGTGGGCTTTTCTAGTTCTGCTCTACCCCAGGCACTTGCTATCTGGGGTTCTTCACCCAGCTGTCCCCTTCCCCTTGCTCCATCTAGGACAATTCCCTTGCTCCATCTAGGACAATTCCAGCATCCTTCGCTGCTTTCTGATTGTCTCAGCCACTTTCCCTTGTTGTTCTTGTTAAAGGCAGATCTCAATAAGTAGTTCACTAACTCAGCCATTTGAGAATCATCATTAATTTAATATCCTTCCTCATTTATTAATGGGCCTACTTTGTCTTGACTCTCCAGTATTTCCTTTTCCCCTTGATATATTTGTAAAAGCCCTTCCTATTCCCCTTAGCCGCATGGCTACCACTAATGTTTGCTTTTCCTGCTGTCTTTAACATTTCTTTTCAACCTTAAATGACTTGGACTCCTCTGGCTTCTATCAGCTTCCATGCAGGGCTTTTCTATTCCACAGCAGAGCTGTCCTGCTGTGGGGCAGCCCCGGGAGGCAGCAGTGCCCAGCCTGCAGCACACTCCACTGGCAGCTCCTGCCTGGATCCAGAGAGAGCTCCAGGACTTGTTCTTGTCCTGATAGAAGGTCCTGATGGAGTCAGAAAGACAGGATATCCTCTCCTTAAACTGTGAGAGCTTCCCAAGAGAGACCATCTGAACAGGAAAGGTGATGGATGTCTGGGGGATGGTGTTCAGAGATGCATCTCATGGTCACTGCCCACCTCACGTTGAACCCACAGCACTGTGTGATCCCAGCTGAGGTTTTGGCAGCATTGCCATGGCTCTGGCTGGCCCTTGCCATGATTCCTCTATCCAGCATTCATTCCTGTGGGCTGTGTTCTCCAGGTCCTGGTCACGCAGTAGCTGGGGAGGATGGCAGGGAAGTCCATTCCCTTCACGCTGCTGCTTCCCCACTCCTGCCTCAGCAGCTGCTGGAGAGGAGGAGATCCAAGACCCAATTTTTGGGAGGTCCAGGATCCAATGTTGGGGAGGTCCAGGATTCAACAATGGGGACATCCAGGTTCCATCGCAGGGGAGGTCCAGGATCCCCACAATAGGGAGGTCCAGGATCACATGCCGGGGAGATCTAGAATCCAGTGATGGAGGGGCCCAGGATCCAACACTGGGCAAGAGGGACCTGAAGACTTATCATTCAAGGCCTGCAGGAAGTAAAGGTGTAGAAATAAAGGGAGCAGGTAAAAAGTTGCAGGCAGGGCTGAGGAGCAGGTGGGAGCCCAGAGCACATCCTAAGTGGAGGGTCGGCTCTGTGCGGTTGCCAGGGTGATGGGAAGCAGAGGGTTGAGGATGTGTCTGTTTACATAAGAATTGTTGATTAATGAACATACAGGCAAGATAATTTACCGTGGGCCTGGAGGCGCCTGCGTTATCTCTCCATCTCAAGGCAGCAGTTTAGCGATGTGGCTGCAGAGCCTTCCTGGTGCGTGTCCTGACAAAGCCAGGTCCGAGACACCACAGGGACCCCAATTTGTGGGAGAAGAGAGCCCCCACCTGATGGACCTTACCCACTTGGCACCACACCAAGGTGTCCAGGCAGCAATGAGATGACGTGAGAAGGATTACAACCCAAAATCGCTCCACGGGCTTCCCCAGCTGCCACCAGTGCTGATGTTTCTGCCCAAGTTTTGGCTGTACAGTGGAGTCCAAGCATCTCCCAGGTGCCCTGCACAGGTGTTGAGTATTTCAGGTGGGAAGCCCAGGCAAGCCCTGCTGCCTCCCACCCTTCCAGGGCTCCCACTCTTCCTGGCTCTGCTATGAGATGATCTGTGTCCTACCCACCATCCTTCCAGGTCATACTCTCCCTCTGGAGTTTCCCAGGGTTTGATCCCACATGCCTGCCATGAGCAAAGTGTGTCACCTGCTCCCTTGGGCTGCTGACTCTGGTGGCTGTACCACTGGTGTCCTCCAGGTCATACCACCAGACACAGCCCATGGGATCAGGATTCCCACAGAGGTCTGATTTTTTGCACCTCCCAGGTGATTCTGCAGGCACTCCCACCTCAATGACCACATATGGGGACACCCTGTGTGGAGCTGCAGATGGCAAGGAAGCCCCCAAGTTCCCTTTCTAGGCTAGAGGGAGGGCAGATGGACTGGCTACGAAGATCTTTATGCCCACAATAACCTCTTCCAAAGTCGGCACACTCCATGTGGGGAAGACTATGGAACCAACAGCTTCCAAGGCCATGGAGAGGCTGAGAAATGTCCCTAAAAGCTGTATATTGATGACCAGTACCACTGCTTTGCACAGAGAAGCTTTGTTCTCCCTCCCCAGGATCCCTTCACTGGTCATGGCGGGCAGTGGGGAGGGAGAAGGTGATGGTCCCTGGAATTCTCTGCCTGCCCTGCCCTCCCTGCCTATAGCTCCAGGCAGGCACTTGACCCCTATTTCCACTTCTTCACCATGGTGTCCCTATGGTATGGGTGAGGTTTCGTGTACCACAGCACAGAGGTGAGTCTGCAGGAGTCAGCAGTCACCCAGCACCCAGGCTGGCATCACAGGTGCCTGGTGCCCTGGAATCCTCCCTGGATGCAAGTCCTGAAGTCATAGACGCACACCCTGTCATGGAACAAACCCAGCAGTGCAGAGCTGGTGGCCAAGGGGCAGCTGCCCGCACCTGGGTGAAAGGTGAGGACCTGGGACAGGCTTGGGATGCATGCAGGTGGCACAGGAGGGCAGCACAGCATGACATCAGGGGTGGCTCATTGTAGGCATTGCCAGTGCCCAAATTTCTGCGCCAAGTCTCATACCCAGCTCATCAAACCCCAGTGCCTCATATTCCATCCCTCTCAGGGCTGAAATATCTCTTGAAACCTGAAAAGATACTATGTGTTCCAAACAGGAAGCAGGGACTGGAGCAGGAGGTGGACAGAGACAGAAAGGGTACACTGGAGAGTGGAGAGAAGAAGGGACACCACACTGGGAAGGTGGAGGGTGCGGTGGGAAGGGATGCAGGGGGCAGCTAGTGGGTACTGGGAGCCCATTGCCCAGCCCGGGGTGCAGCTTTGGGGTGGTTTCCATGACACTTCCCAGCTGCTGCTCCCTCTGCCTGCTCTGAAGGCTGTGATTAAGTGCAGGCAGACCCACAATTACCAGGGGGCCGCTGCTGGTGGGCTCTGCGGGGGGTTGGGGCCCTACCCCTGCACCTGCTGGTGCACAGTGAGCCAAGGATGGTGGGAGCTGCTTCTGGGCTGCTCCAGGGCACAGCACAGAGCAGAATCCCCATGTCTGCTGGCAGGGAAGGGATAAGCATCTCTCTACGGCCCCAGGCAGGGCAGGGATCCTTGTCCCCATACCCTGAGGCAGGGCAGGGATCAGTGCTCCCATGGCCCCAAGAAGGACAGGGATCAATATCCCCTCCCCATTGCCATGAGGCAAGGCAGGGATGAGTGCTCCCATGTCCCCAGGCAGGGCAGGGATCAATATTCCCATTTCCACTAATCAGGGATCCATGTCCCCATGTCCCCAAGCAGGGCAGGGATCAGTGTTCCCATGTCCCAAGGCAGAGAAAGGATCGGTGTCATCATGTCCCAAGGCAGGGTAGGGATCATGTCCCACATGACCCACGTAGGGATCAGTGTCCCTATGGCCCCAGGAAGGACAGGGATCAACGTCCTCATTTCCAATAGGGAGTACAGGGATCGGTGTTCCCACATTACCAGGAAGGACAAGGATCAATATCCCCATTGCTATGAGGCAGTGCAGAGATCCATGTCCCCATGTCCCCAGGTAGGGTAGGGGTCAGTGTCTCCAGAAACCCCCAGGTCATATAGAGACCTGTGGCAGAGCCAGAAGGAGTCCATCCCCTCGGGGACCCCTCCCTCCTCCATCCCCACAGCCTCCAGTGCCCTCCCCAGGCCCCCATGTGCCCCAACCCTGTGCGGTGACCCCCCTCTGTGACCCCCAGGCGGACCCAGGTCCCTGTGGGGGGGCACAGTGGGGTGGCCGCCTGCACAACTGGAGCAGAGGAAATGATGGAACTTTGAACATGTCCGGAAATAATGACTTTAAAAATGTATCATTTTGTGAACTCATTAAGGCGCATCCCCGGCAGCAGGGGAAGGGAATTGCCAGGCCTGGGAGCTGCTTGATCTTTACAAAATGTGCACAGTGAGTGCTCCTGAATATTTAACCCCGATGGCTCCCCGGGTGCTGGGGAGACTGTGGGGGGCACGGAGGGGATCCTGGAAAAGGGAATGCGAGGACCTTGGAAGCCTGGGAGGCCCCTTCTCTGTGCCCTCTTCCCCAGGTGGGTACCCAAACACAGGCAGTTGTTCTGGGCTGGCAGGATTGGTGCTAATCCAGAGCCAGGGTGGTTCCCAAGACTGGGTGGCACCTTGTTTTGGGATGGGATGTCCCTCCCAAGCCTGTTCAGGTCCTGCTTTGGCAGTGCTGGGATGGGAGCGGGCACTGGAATGCTGCTCCATCTCTGGTGGTGCTGGGAGCCAGGGTTCTGCCATGTCCACCTTGGGGACAGGAGGGAGTCACCAGGTCCCTGAGGAAACAGAAGCACCAGTGTGTCTGCCATCCATGCAGGCAATGCAGCTTTGGGTCATCTTTAATTCCCAGCTCCCAGCCAGCCAGGAGCACAGGGCTGAGGCTTGGTACTACCTGTGGCTGTCCTTGTCCCACTGTACCCTGTGATGTCACATCCCATGGTACCCCATGGTGCTCCATCCCATGGCAACCCCCAGTGCCCCACAGTCCCGCATGATGCCCCACATGCTGCCCCACACCCCGGGGTGCCCCACAGAGCTGAATCCCACTGCATGGCATATGCCAGTGCCCAGTTTCCCTTCAGCAAGGCTCAGCCACCCGCACCCACCCCGGAGGGCTCATCCCCAGCGTTGCACAATCCCATCATGAAATTAATTCTGGAGAAGGGGCTGTAATTACCTTCCATCTCCCCCTTCATAAATATGTAGAAATAGCAGCAGCACTGTGCTGAGCCCACCACCACTCGGCGGTGACCTTTCCGAAACAATATGTGCTGTGAGGCACCACCGGCGCGCCAGGCAGGCGTTGCCATGGCAAAGCGGGAGCGCAGCAAACACACCGCAATTATGGGGGGAACAGCTCCCCGGCAGCCCTGCCATGTCCATGGAGCCGGGTGCCTGCTGCTTTCCATAGGGCCTTTTGTCACTGGGGTGTCACCTGCCTCATGCTGCCTGCCAGGACTGTCACTAAGGGAGGAGGTGGATGCTGAGCGTGGTGGTGATGCTGGATGAAGGACAAGAGCATTCTTGTCCTGCCCGGATGGGTCACCTGCAGCCCTTCTCCTCTATCTTTCAGCTCCATCCCCAACCTGCCCAGCCCATGCTCTCAGTGACTCCAGGAGCTGAATCCCGTGCCCAGATTCGACTTGGGGCAGTTGGCATTCCTGGTCCCTTCTCCCTTCTCCGCTGGGGACACTGGCTTTGTCCATACACTGTGGCTCAGCTACAGACTTGGGATGCATCCCTGCCCCCATTCCCATATATAAACCCTCTTTCCCACCCCTCTGTCCTCTATCCCAGGGAGCACCTCACTTTGCCAGCCTGTTCAGGTGACAGCACAGAGGTCCACCAGTCGCTGTCCCCTGGCTGCCACCTGCCTGGGTGCTGGAGAGTGTTTCAGGCTCGGCATTGGGTGCAGGGTCCCTGCTCACAGAGCACGAGCAGGTGGCTGCCGGCACAGAACAGCACAAAATCAATCGACCGCACTCGCTCCCGGAGATGGATTTACAGAGAACAAAATGTCTAAAAATGTGCCAGTGCTGATGGGAAAGCTCTTCATGCACAGCCTGCGGAGATGCCAGGCCTCTGGAGCTGGCTCAAAGGTGCTTGCCCTTGTCCTGCCCCTCCAGCACCCCACTGATGTGCAGCTGCACCAGCCTGGCGCTCTGCTCCTCACACCCTCCTGCTCTGGCTGGCAGTGCCCCAGGGCACCTCTGCTTCCTTTGGGGATGATCCCATGGGTGCTGCAGGTCCCACTGGTGAGCAGAAATACGTTGGTGTATCCCTGCCAGGGCTGGGGGCTGACCAGAGCTGGCCAAGGGGGATTCTAAGGCTTCCCCTGCCCAGCAATGCTCCTGCAGGGTTGGGATGCTCTGTAATGCTCTGCATCATGCTTTTCTCCCCAAATCCTGCTGCTTCAGCCCCAGAGGTGGTGAGAAGCCTCAGGCAAGGTTGAGCAGTTGATGGTTTGCAGGAGGGACACCATCCCTGGCGCATCTTTCCCTGTGCCCACCAGCTCCATCCCTGTATGGATGGGACAGCACTACAGCCATCATCACCCCATCCCTGGGAGATGTGTCTGGAGCTGGAGCTGCCTAGATCCAGCACCAGGAGCCACTGCTGCCATGCACTGTGCCCTGCCACCTCTCAGCTCTGTGTCCCCAGGACACCAGCCAGAGTCTTGCCTCAGGCAGAACAGCTCCAGCGCGGCTCTGCATCCCCGACATCACACCTGGCACACACCTGGCAGGATGTGTTCCGGTGCTTTTCAGCTATTCCATAACATTTCCATCCTCTACCAATCCAGGTTTTCACAGAAGCACCACTGCTCATCTCTAAATAGGTGACAGCTCTGGGCTGGTGCTGCCTGATCCAGGCAGGGGGGTCTGGGGAACTCTTGCCACCATCCCAGGGTACAGGGTGCTGGTGTGACCTGGGGTATCACAGCCTGTGTGGGCACTACTGTGGGTCTGAGGGATGTGCTGTGAGCTCATCCCTGTCTGTGCACATCCCTGGAGCGGGGAGTGACACTGGGTGTGTGCTGCCCAGTGTGTGCTGCCACAGAAAATGCCACCTGTGTGTGTGTGTGTGTGTGTGTGTGTGTGTGTGTGTGTGTGTGTGTGTGTGTGTGTGCTGTGGGATTACTGAGCTCTCCCATTAGCTATTTATTTAACCTTGTTTTGTAGGCAGGTGAATTCCCTTTGCAGTGATGCGAAGCTTTATTGGCGCCAACCCATAAATTAGGAAGTTTCTCTCCCCTCCAATGCCAGAGGACTTCAATTAGCAGCAATCCTGCTCTTGACTGACCCTGCACAGGATGTCCTTCCCACTCCAGGTGGGCATCAGGGCTGGCAGGAGCCTCCTGCACTCCAGGCAAGGCTTGGAAGAAGGTACTGGGAGAGCCTTCCCAAAATCCAAAGGCTTAGGCTGAAGGGTGAAGTGGGGAAGAGCCCCTCACTGCAGCATTCCAGAGGGCTGAAGAAGCCACAGCCACCCTTTGGGCACAGGATGGGTGCATGGCAGCCTCAAATGCTCACCCTGCTCTGCACCAGCACTGCCCCCAGGTACAGCCAATATGTTCCAAATGATTCAGGCGGTCTCCATTTGTGGTTTTGACCTGAACTGAGAGCAGGGCAGAGTCCCCACAGTGTGAACAGCACCACTGATGCTCACAGGATGGAGGAGGCTGGGTCTTATGTTTGGGGCTAGAACCAGCCCCACAGAGAAGATGAGGTCTCTGTGCCAGCAGTGCCCTTGGCAGGGAGGCAGACAAAGACTGCAGCCAGTTTGGCACCTGGACTTGCCAAATGCAGCTTTTCAGTGTGTCCTCCTTGCTGTAGAGGGACGTGGCATTCCAGCAACATCAGGGAGCTGGAGCTAAAGAGGAACTCAGGGAAACAGCCCCGAAGCTGCCTGCACCAAAGCAGAGCCAAAGCCACAGCAGGTTGGAGCATCCTGTCCCCAGGGTCAGGGTGTGCTTGGTGGTTCTGCACAGCCACTGGGGAGACGAGAGAGGTGAGCCCCTTATGGAGAGCATCCAGCCTCTCCAAAATCCCCCTGTGCCTGAGGGACAGGGAAGGTGAAGGATTTCAGAGACATGGTTTGGTGTTGGACTTGGCAGTGCTGGGTTAATGGTTTGATTTGATGTTCTTAGATGGCTTTTCCAGTCTAAATAATTCCATGATTTCCCACTGTGATGGTGTGGCTCCCAGTCCATCCTGCATCACAGACCTTGCCCGACACTGGCACAGCCACACACCACAGTGCACCCTGCACACCTCAGACCCTGTCCCTGTGTTCAGGGGCGGGTGGCATTGCCAGGGCACTCCTGATAACTTTGTGGCACCCCAGGGACAAGGACAGCCAGTGTCACACAGCACAGCCAGCGCCACACAGCACAGCCAGCAGCAAATGGGCCACAGCAGGAGCAGGGAGTGGTGCCACATTTGCTGCCCAGGGCTGTCCCTGCACTGCCCTTGGAGGGAGCTGGAGGTGGCTGTGTTTCTAGCCCAGCAGCCCTCAGCAAACTTCCATTTCCCTTTGCATTGGCCTTGCTGCTGGAGCAGGAACTGGCTGACAGCACAGGACACAGTTACCCTGTGCAGTTGTGTCTTTCCCAGCTCACAGTGGAGCCCAGGGCTGATCACTGGCTCCACAGGATGAGAGCAGGAAGGGACTGTGGCATGGCAAGCCATGAGATGCAGCATGGATTCTTCTCTGTGGATACAGGCACATCACTCCAAAAGGACAGAAAAACCCCTAGGTTGCACTGTGGCCTCCTTCTCCCCCTCTGCCAAAAGGCTGAGCAGCACGGGGGGGCCAGGAGCAGTGCCATTGGGCTCGGTGGGATGTAGCATGGCTTATGCCATGGGATTGGCACAAGGGACTGAGCTCAGGGCCCCGAGTCACTGAGCAGAGAGAAGCAGGCTGTGGGGAGCAGGGCTGCCAGCGCAGCGTACTTCAAAGGGGAGTGAGGTGTAAATATTTCACCAGACTCCGTGCAGAGCCACGAGGCAGCAGCGATCAGAGCTGGGCACGTCCGCCCGGAGCAGGCAGGGGAGGGAGATCAAAGCGCCCGGCAGGAGCCTGGCCAGGAGATCACCCGGACAGCACACCTGGCTGCTACCCCCAGGGAGGGCTGCACTGACCTGGGCACAGCCTGTGCTCTCCACCAGCCATGTGGCCAAGGGCTGGCACTGTCTGCCTGCAGCTGGGGACATCGAGGAGCTGCAGCCTTTGTCCCCAGCCCCACAGTCGCTGCTGCCCAGCCAAGTGCCCGCAGGCAGGCATGGGGCTGCCTGCTTGACACTGTCCCCTTGCTGTATCCTGCTGCTCTCTGGGATGGCCAGGAAAAAGACTCCCTTCCAGCTCCTCTCCTGCTTTTGCACCCACGCAGCCACCATCACATCCCAGAGGGGTGGCAGGTCCTATAGACATAGGGTGCTGAGGGGCACAGGTGGGTACAGGACACTGCAGAGCTGGGAGCTGCTGTGCTGAGAGAGGCAGTGCTGCCACCTGCGCCGCTGCTCATGCCCCCAAATTAAATGGAATAATTCATTTGTTTTGGCTTCAAAGAGGCACTTGCTGGAAGTCCTGTGATGCCATGCTGTTTCCTGGCACAGACAAGACTGGCACTAGGAGATGGTATCTTTGCCTTGGTATCTTAAGGGCCATTCTCAGGAGAGCACTGATGCTTGGTGGGGATGTGCAGCTGCCCCCAATGCCCCCTCTCCAGGCCAGCCCAGGGCAGAGGAAAACATCCTGTGTGCCAGCAGCATGCTCTGCCCATCCTCACAACTACACTGGGCTGGGAGGTGGCACCAGCCTCCCAGTGGTTACATTCCTTTATTCCCATTAACAGTACAAAACTCTTGGGTTCCTCATCTTCTTGGCCAGGAGAGGAGCCAGTTTGGTCCCAGCAGTGCTCCAAGCCGTGCTGAGTCCCACTGGCACTGCTGGAGGGTCCCACCAGCACTGACACAAATGATCTGTGACCACATCCCCAGTGACACATGTGCCCAATGGCCCTGACATGCATGAGCTGGCCCAGTGCCAAGGGGGCTGCTGAGTGCCCTTAGTGAAACCACACTCCCCATCCCACGGCTCCTGTGATTCCTGCATGGTCTGTGGGGTCTCAACAGATGGAAAAGGTGGGTGATATAGGGGTGTTGGGTGGGCAGAGTGTGCTGGGATCAGTGGCAGGGTGGCACCGTTTGTGCACATGGGGATCAATCAGCAGCATGAGGGGACAGCAGATCCCTGTGGGCAGGGAGGGTGGTGCTGGGGACCCTGCTTTTGTGGCCCCCCTCACTCCTGGGAGAGGATTACAGTAGCCCCTGAGAGCCAACTGCAACATCCAAGCTACAGCCCCCCGGGTTTGGGCTAACTCCTTTGAAACATGCTTCAGGGATGCTGCCAAGATGGTGGGAGCAGAGCCTGACTCCCCACTGAGGCTCCCAGCCCCAGGAGGGGCACCCTCACCAGTGGGGGTCCTGCACCACAGGGACCACAAGCAAGCTGGGTGAGGGAGAACACTCTTCCACGTGCCACGGTCCCAGGGCAGCATCTTCCCCCAGTCCCTGTGGAAGTGGGATGAGTGCCTTCCCAAGGCAGTGGGCACACATGGAGAGGTCCCCCAGAACCCTGCCCTACGGCACAGGGAGGGGATGCTGCCTCTGGAGAATTATTGCTCCAGCAGGGACCTGAAGCCGGAGGCAGGTTTCTCATCACACGCCGTGCCGAGCGATGGGGTCTCGCAGCCTTCCCCCTCGCCCCGAACAGGTTTCGCTCGCCGGCACAGCTGCCGCGTCCAGATGTTGCCGGAATTGAGGAAGGCAGGCTGCTCAGCCCACAGCTGCTCTCTGCTTTGCTTGCAATTGCTTTCGAAATATTGTGTGTGCTCAGCTCTTTAGAGCTAATCTCCATCCTGCAGCCGGGGCTGGGGAGCTGCCCACGCCAGCGCGGCTACTGGGGGAGCTGGGGGAGCTCAGGAAGGGGAGGGGGGCGAAGCGACAGTCCCTGCGTGAGGCAGAACCGGGGCGGGTGCGATGCCGTGGTGGGGGGTGGGCTGGGTACCACCCCGGAGATTCCTCCCTGCTTGATTGGGGCCATTAATCCTGCGCTCTCCGCCAACCTGACAGAGTCTGTAAGTGTCAGCGTGTGAGCGATCCGCTCGCTCGGCACCATCCATCAGGCCCCTGGCAAACGCCGTGCGACACCCCCTCCCTGATTTATCTGAGGCCAATGGAGTCATGAAAAACAGCTGGTAAATCCTTCCCCATCAGCCGGCTGATTATTAATGCAGCCAAGTGTGGAGGCAGCCAGCGATTCGGAGAGACGGTGCTGCTGAAAGGCAGCATATGGCCCGGTCCGGCTGCCCCCGGGGCCAGTCCCTCCCGGAGGATGCTTCCCGATGGCTGCCATCGTGGGAGCAGAGCTCTGCCTGTCCCTGTGCATCAGGCAGCGTTGCAGTAGTTGCTGAGGGGACCTGGGCTCCTGCCTGTACCTGCTCAGGTGTGCAGGGCACCCTCTGCCCCAGCATACTCAGATTGGAAGGCTCAGAACCCCTGAATGCCCAGGCTGGGGGGAATTCAGAACACCTGCAATGAAAAGGCTGAGGGGGTCAGAACTCCTGGGATGCCTCGGGTGGGGAGGAATGAGAACTCCCAGGATGACTAGGCTAGGGCCAGTTAAAACTCCTGAGCTGCCCAGGCTTGAGGGGCTCAATGCCCCTGGGATGCCCAGGTTTAGGGGATTCAGGAACCCTCAGATACTCAGACTTGGGGTGTCAGAACCCCTGGGATGCCCAAGCTGTGTGCACTTAGAATGCCCCAGGATGCCCAGTGTGGAGAAGGTTGGTATCCCCAGGATGCCCAGGCTGGGGGGCTCAGTACCTCCGTAAAGAGGAAGTCATGCCACTCCTGCTGCCCTCTGGATGGGGAAGGCACAGAGCAACACCAGGACTTTTCCACCGTGAGACCAGGCTCTCATGCTGTGGCTCTGATGCAGGGGCAGGGGGCTGCCCAAAGGAAGGAGGGAGAAGCCAGCGCCAGCACTATGGGCAGTCATGGAGCAGGGCCGGGTGCTGAGCAAAGGTGCAGAGCCCTGGACTTGCCCTAGCAACTCTGGGGACATGCACAACCTCCCTTCATGGGTGCAGAATGCCCCAGTTCCTGCCAGCCCCTGCAGCCCACTGCATCCCCCCATGGAGGCAGCACAGTCCAGGCGCAGTGTGGCACCCCAAGATGCGGCACCCTCACACCATAGCCTGCACCCCTCGTGGGCCAAATCCCCCTGCACACCCCACCCTGCCCTCCCAGCCGTGAATGATTTCATCTCCCAGGGTCAGACAAGCCACTCACTCTCTGCTCAAGCCCCAGTCCCCCTGTCTCACCCCACACCAGTGCCTGGCATGCTCCTCATGCCCTGCCAGGCTGTTGTGCCCTCTGCATTGACGTAATGGCTTGGGGAAAAAAATAATCTAAATTGTGTGAGTGGGCTGGAAGGAAGCTCAAAGCAGCATTTTTGTGGTAGTGTGCTGAGCAGGTGCAGCTGACAATTAGCTATCTCTTCCCAGCCTCTTCATTTAGTTCCTCAAGGTTATTTTGAAAATTGAATATTCAATTAATGAAAGAGTGGCTTTGCAGGGCTCTAGGTGCTCCCTTCCCTGGGGTGGAAGCGCCCTCAGGGACAGCTCAGGAGTGGAGGGAAGGGGGAAGGCAGCTCATCTTCCTCCTCCTCCTCCTCTTCATGGCCTCCACCCTTAGCCCCCCTCCACAGCCATGTTTGGAGCTCTCTGAGCCCCAGATTTGCACAGAGATGATGAAGCTGCAGAAGTTGCTGTAGCAAAAAGTAGGTGATGTTGAGTCACGTTCAAACCTGTCACAGAAGACGTTGTGCTCCCTTCACTGGTGTCCTCCCCTTCCAAACCCAGCCTGGCCCCCCACCAGCATCACCTGGCCCATCCACCTCCCCTGGAGCTGTGGGGCTGCATGGGAGGGAAGGGGGGCAGCTCCTCCCCTCCCTCCAGCTCATCATCTCAGGCACCCTCCCCTGTCTGCTTTATTTTCTTTTCTGCCACTTAAATATCATGCAGCGATGAGCCTGGATTGCTGGGAAACGCTGCTGCTGCTCTGCTGGGTCCTTGCCATGCCCAGAGCACTCTCTTCCACCAAAACCTGCGAACACCTTCCTGGCCAAATCTTCATGTGGGATCACCAGCAGCACTCTCACCACACATGGATGGAGCAGAAGGGCCCTTTTCTGCAGGTCCCCTTTCCGGGGCTGCTCCTGCTGTGCCCACAGCAGAATCACTGCATACTCCACTCCAAAATAAAGCCTGGAATGAGACTCTGTGCCCCACTGGGCTCTGCAGCTCAGAGTCACCAAAGATCCTGAACCCTTGCTCTGTGCTGCAAATGTGTCACCACCATGTCACTGTGCTGGGCTTTCACTTCAGGCACCAGGCTGGGGACAGGTATCACTGGCTGAGGGTGGCTCAAAGGCTGTCCTCCCACTATAGAATCTGTGTCTTGATCCCACATCAATCCCAGATTCCTTTGTTTTATATAAAGAGCCGGGCACTGTTAGTCACCAGCACTGTGCTGGGAAGGGCATTCCCCACTCTTGATCCTCTGTATTCCTGAGCTCAGAAAATCACCTCAGAAGCCCCTGGAGAGGGAACAGCCATCTCTGCCCCAGCCCAGGGTGGGCCAGGGGGAAAAGAAGTCATGGAGAGGAGCTGCAGCCCAGAGGCAGGAACAGGCAGTATTCCCGTGGGAAGTGGCCACAGCCGACTGCAAAGGTGGCCAGAGCAGGTGGCAGCAGTGTGGGGACACCTCTCCATGCGATGGACGAGCACTGGCTCAGACCTCTGCTTCCTCAGCTCTTTGTGGAGAAGGGATGAAGGGATACGACTGAGAGATTTATACGGGAATATCAGTAGGTGTGTGCTGGCAGGGCCCCAGAGCTGCTGCGTGGGCCCTTTGTGACGAAGGAGGTGCTCAGCAAGGGCAGCAGACCCAGGTCCCTCTTTGCTGACCTGAAGGTGTCCTCCAGCCAAGTCTCTGTAGGTGTATGACACCTGGGGACAACAGATGTTCCATGCTGAGAGCTGTATCCCACAGTGTGGTGATGGACAGCCCCTGCTCTCCACTTTCCACCCATCTCAGCCAGAAGTGCTCACCGGGGATGGAAGTTTCCATCTGAGACAGTGCTCTCAGCTCTGTCCTTTGCCTACCCCTTTTTCCACCCCAAATCATCCAGGGTTATTGATCCAAGAAATGGTATTTTTGCTTACCACGGGGAGTATTGCCCGGATTAAGAATGACACGGGCCACGGGGATGCTACAGGCTGTGCTGGGTCAATCTCCCAGCTCAGGGTTCATCCTGGAGCTCCTCTCCCCCCATCATTTCCCTTTCCCAAAGCCTCACTTACATGTTCCTTATTATCCTCCTCCCTGCGCTATCTGGGTCACCCTCCCCTGCCATTACCCCAGATAATTGTGAGCTGAGTGCAGGCCACGGGCAGCAATCTGGCAGGCAGCACCTGGGAAACTGCCACCTCCACGGACATCTCCCTGTTTTCCTCACCCTCTCCTCCTCCTCAGGTCCCTCAACCCAACCTGGTTCCTCAGCTCTTGGGAAATGAAGGAAGCTGGCAGGGCTGCAGGCAGGGGAAGACTGAATCACTCGGCAAAATCACCCCAGAAGGGGATGTGGTCACCACACCTATGCAGTGAGGGGTGTTTGCTGAGGAAAATCCTCAGAAGATGCTTTGGGGAACAGCAAAGCTCCTGTTTCCAGAGGAGGAATAGGTGTACCTGAAGGCAGGAGGGCTCCCAGCCTGGTGCTGCCTGTGTAGGTCTCCTGGGGTCCTGCTCACACAGGCACAAACAGATTCAAGCCTCACCCTGAAAAAAAAAAAAACCACCACATTAAATGGCACCATCTGGCACTTGGTGAGTTCTGCCCCCTCCTGCCAGCGGGGAGAGGGTAATCCAGGACGAGAACCAGGCCATGCTGCTGGAATGGGCCACCAGCCCTGTGTACAGCATGGCTTGGCATCCCCCTGCCCACAGGCTGCCTGGGGAGAGGAGGGGGAGACCCCCACTCTGGCCAAGCCAGGTCTGGGGTCCTGGGTGGTCCCAGCACATCCTGAATGGCAGAACTGGATGCAGCTTCTCCTCACAGGGACAAGGCTAAGCTTTTTTTATACATAATTATATCTCCAAAAGTGGCCCAGCCTCCTCCCAGAGCTGCTTTTAGCTCTGCTAAACCCACGTGCAAATGCAAGCTGTCTGAGACCCCATCCTGTTCCCCACTTCTGCCTGGCTGGGATGCCCCAAATCCTGGGCAAAGCAGATGGAATAACCTGCATCCCAGTCTCCCTGAGCAGGGGATGGGACAGGACTCTGGGATTTTGGTCCCTCCTCTAAAGATTTAGTAGAAAAGGAGTTAAATGAAGGATGAGAGGAAAAGTACCAAGTCCCAGTCGGACCCCAGGGTCCAGGGGATGGTGGATCTTGTGGGCTGGGACTGCCATTGCCCCTCTGGCTGTGCTGTGCTCCACTTACCTGCTCTGCCCTGTAGCTGCCTGTATTTCCCTGCCTGCATTTCTCCTACCTGCATTTCCGTACCGGAGTTTTTCCTGTCTGTATTTCCCACGCCTGTATTTTCCCTGCCTGTGCTTCCTATGCCTGCATTTTCCCTGCCTGTATTTTCCATGCCTGCATTTCCCTGCCTGCATTTCTCTGCCTTTATTTCCTTGCCTGAATTTCCCTGCTTGCATGTTCCCTGCCTGTATTTTCCTCCCTGCTTTTCCCCGGCAGCCGCGGGGAGGAGGCGCGGGCTCCCCGCGATGGCATCAGGGTGGCTGCGGTTCCAGCCTCCGCAGGAATACAAACCCATCAATTAGGAAATAACTGCCTCGCCTGTCCTTGTTAATCCCCTCCTCTCCGGGCTGTTATTTATTATTTACAGTGAAGGTGCCCCGGGATGCGCTGTCGGAGGGACGCCTGACAGGCTCAATCTGTACCGTGCAATTACATCCTTCTCCTCCTCCTCGCCAGCTGGGGAAGCCCTTTCTCCACTCCCACCATCCCGGTCTTTTCCATATCCTTCACAGGACCAGATCCAAGCGTACCAGACCCCCGCTGCCCTACCACTGACCCCCACGGAAGCCCTGGAACACCCCTTTGACCCCATCCTGAGGGTGTTCCCCCATGTACAGCAGATCTGGGGACACACTAGTCCCTTGAGTGCTGGGCATGTGCAGCTCATCCTCCTTTCTCCCTTTTCCCTCCATCCCGGGAATGGTGCTGTGCCACGGGCACAGCAGCATCCCGGAGGATGCTGTCCCTCAGATACCCCCTCTCCTGCCTCCCGGCGGGCGCAGGCGGGAGCAAGCCTGGAGGGGGGTCCGGGCGAGCTGCTGCAGAGGCATTAGCTGAGCCGGGATTAACATTCACCAGCGAAAAAATAACTCCATCCAAGCTGCGTCTGTTCCGGAGGCCTCGTGTGCGGCACGAATGGAAGCGCAGGATCCCCTGGGAGCCCCGGGATGCGTGTGCTGCAGCCGCGTCAGCTCTTTGCAAAGGCTGCTAATGTCTTGGCTAACAAGCTCCCAACTGAATGTGTCCTACACACACCTGAGGATGGAGCCGGCTGCCTCCGCCTCCTCCCTGCTCTTCTCCCAGCTGCTCTCCTCATCGTTCCGCTGGCAATGCCATCAATCGACCGGACACCCGTTTTGAGGAGCAGTGCTGGGGTATGGGGTCTGTGTGGGCATCACTCAGGGACATGCAGGTAGTGCTGGAGCTCAGAGGCTGGGCAGCATACCTGGGCATTGCACTGGCATTCAGGGGTGTGTGGCGACCTGCTTTGTGGTCACGAGATTTGCAGGTTGGTATCTTATAGGGTCATGTGGGGTTTGGGACTGCAGAGTCCATGGAGGTGCTCAGAGTACCCCAGGGAGCCACAGAGAGCTTTGGGGTTTGTTGCTGAGCTGTGTGTTGAACTCCCACATGTGAAGTCTCCCAGTGTGTGCCCTCCATGCCAGGATGCCTGGGCAGTGCAGGTGGCATACACAGGGATGCTCACCTGTACCTGCAAGCAGGTGGGTGTCCCCAGAGCACAGAGGGTCTAGCCCATTCCTGTGCCATGCACAGGTGCTGTGTAGGATCAGCTGGATGCAGGTGTGTCTTCCCAACACATACATGTGTGCAGGTGTCTTTCCTTAGGGAGTCACCCTTGGGAGCTGCTGACATCCCACAGCTGGGCAAATCCTGGGTGTGCCAGTAGCTCTGATTCTCAGAGGGGTTGTGGGGTGTCTGTTGGGGATGTGTAGAGGGGTCTAGCACATTATTTACCTCCTGGAGCTGCTAAGCTCCTGCTCACCAGCCTTTTTGCATACCCAGCATTGGCGATCAGTGCTTCCAGGAAAACATGGTGCCCTGTAGTACAGGTCATCTGTGTGGGCAAAGGCTGCAACTCCAGCTGCAGTGGGCACTGTAATAACAGCCTGAGGATAAGAGGGATAAAGATAGCCCCCAGTGCTGCCTCCCACTCTCCAGTCTGTGTGGAAGCAGTGCCTCGCCACTGCAGCCCAGGTGGTTATTTTTAGGCTCTCACCTTCTTGCTTCTCTTGGGGGTGGCTTTCATAAATAGCCACAGCCTCAGAGCAGCTCCAGTGCCAGGCAGGAACTCGAAGTCCCTGTGCCTGGCACAGTTGGAAAAGACACTGCCCACCCCACCTGCTTGCTTGCCATCAGCCTCCTCTTCCTCAGGACATGGGCAGCAGGGACAGAGACTGATCCCAGTGCCCAGACCTCCCTGCCAGCCCCTGGGGCTCCCCCCAACCTGCACTCGCCTGGGTGCTCCAGACACCAACCTCCCATCTGCAGCATCCCATCCTTTGGCTCCTGCCCCAACACCTTCCCCAGCCCTGATCCCCATCCTCTGGACTCCCCAAACACCATCCCTGTGCTCCAGCTACTCACAGGGTACAGTCCTTGCTCTCCTGCAGCTCTGCCCCATCCCCATGCCCTGCAGCATCCTTAGGACCCTCTGATCTTCCTCATCCTCTTCTTGCAGGTATTTGAGCAGCCAGACTTCCCCAACTTCCCCTTCCTTGCCTGGCAGGGCTTTTCCCGGTGCCGGCTCTCAATGGCCGCGAGCGCTTCAGAGTGGCGGCCACAGTGCCGTAATTAGCCAGGTACAGCAGGAACATGCTTGCAGCCTGACAGCTCTCCTGGAGTCGAATGGGAGCCAATTAATCTAATTAAAGCAGCCACTGGCTCGTTATCCCTACACAGTTCACAGGGCTACACAGCATCCTGTCCTCACCGTGCCCCTGCCCATGAGCTGCTTGGGTGGGTGCACACGGGTGGGCATGGACAGGCAGCCTTCACTCCATCTGTGGGTTCCAGGTACCCAGGGCCCTGCCCTGGGGGGAATAAGGGGGAACAAAAGGTGAGTGGAGTGACTCTGCTCTGTTCATCGGACACCCAGAGGTGCTGGCACATGGCTGGAGGATGGTGGTACCTGTGAGAGCAGGATGCAGGGCAAAACCCTCCGAGGATGCCATGGCCACAGGGTTTGTATGCCGTGGGGCTGCAGTGCCAGCCGTGCCAGCAGCCCCAGGGCCTGGCACCACGCCACGTCCCGGCAAGGATGAGCAGGTCCTGCCGGGCAACACGGCAGCATCCTGCAAGCTAATTACGAGGAAGGCCGAGGAGGAGGTCTGTCTGCACAGGTGTCTGTCAGCAGGGCGCTGGCACTCACGCCGCCTAATTAGACACCCTGCCAGCCCTTAATGAGAACAAATGAGAGGCCAGCCAGCGCGGGGCTGGGCCACGGCATCCGGACCCTGTCCCATGTGCCGGCTCTGGCCCGGTGCCCTCAGAGATCTGGTGGCTGCTGTCACTAGGGTATGTGGGGGTGGCTTCAACAGCTCAGTCCCCCATGCCAGGGAGCCCTGGAATCAGGGAAGAATTTGCCCAATCCCATCATGGCCCCCAGCAGCCTGTGTCCTGCAGGGCACTGGGTACCACCCCACATGCACCCTTCCGGCAGACCCGTTCCCATCCCCTTGCACCTTCTCAAAGTCCTTTTGGGAGCTGGGTCTTGGTGCTCCATCTAAAGCAAGATCCTGCCCTGCCCTGCTAAGCCCCCCACAGCCCATCCCATTGCAGACAGGACAGTGATTCCAAGTGGATCTCTTGATCCTCCAGGTACCCTCTCACCAGCTCAGAAGCTGCCAGTGCCCCATGGGGCATCTCATGGCATGTCCTTGCCTTGGCAGCTCCTATCCAGCTGCACCACAGGACCCAAAAACAGTTGTTCTCCTCAGGATTCCTGTGTGGCTTTTCCTTGTCTCCCTGTAATCCAAAGGCAAGCAAAGCAGGATCCTTGGCTGAGCAGGCAGCACCCAGCAGCAGCACATCCCTGAGCCCCTGCACACAGGGCAGGCTCCTTGTTGGAGTAGGAAGCTGGACTGGTCACTAAGACACCAGGTGTGCTCTGAAAACCTCAGTGAGACCTGAGGAGGGGCTGCAGGAGAAAACCATAGGACACGTGTGCCTCCAGAGGGGATGTTTAACCCCTCAGTCAAGCCTGGGGCTGCAACAGGGCTGAGCAAGCTGGAAACATGGTACAGAAAGACAGGATGATGGATGAGGATGAGACTGCTGGGGGAAAACATCAGAGCCATCCCAGCCCTGGTTATGGACTCCAGCTGCAAGTCAGTTCCTGGAAGTGTTGAAGGCCAGTTTGGACAGGGCTTGGAACAATCTGGTCTGGTGGAAGGTGTCCCTGCCCATGGCAGGAGGTGTGACATGAGACGAGCTTTGAGGTCCCTTCCCACCTGTGATTCCAGTGGGTACTGGGGCATTGTGGACTTTGTGTGCCCAGGCTGGGAAGCAGAACAATAGCCCAGGAGGGGTGGGAGCCCCACACAGCATGTTAATCCTGCAGCAGCCCTATAAATAAACACACCCACTTGATGGGATGCACACTCTGGGATGTTGGGGGCAGTGATTGTGTGCAACGCTGGCAGGCAGTGAGGAGAAATGGTATGAGACCAAGCATAGGAAGGTATAGGAAGGTACCGTGCAGGTATTTGGATAAGTCATCTGCCAAAGGAGTGATGAGGAGGAGGAAGATAGCTCCCTGGGGAGCCAGGAGTGCTGTTGGCTGTACAGGGCGTGGGCAGAGCTGGGGCCCTGGAACCCCGAGCAGAAGGGTGTCTGAGGGAGCACACCTGTCTAATGTGGCTTTAAGGGACATGCATGACCCAGTGAGTACACACACAAACATGCTCTCCATCTGTCATGTGACTGCATGTACACATCTGCGTGCCAATCCCCTGCACCCCTTTGTTCACCCCACACCCCTTTGTGTGCTTCCACATACTCACACCTGTATTCCACTGTGCCTCCATCCCTCGTGCCACCTCTTAGCCCTTGTGAACCTCTGTGTGAGCACCACTCCCAGCCCTGGTTATGGACTCCAGCTGCAAGTCAGTTCCTGGAAGTGTTGAAGGCCAGTTTGGACAGGGCTTGGAACAACCTGGTCTGGTGGAAGGTGTCCCTGCCCATGGCAGGGGGTGTGAAATGAGATGAGCGTTGAGGTCCTTTCTCATCTGTGTGCATCTGCATGGAAAATCACTGCCACAGCACCCTATGCTGGCAGCCCTGGGGTCCCTGGGGTCCTGCCTCCCCGGGGCTGGACACATCCAATGGATCTGTGCCACCATAGCTCTGCCAGCCCGGCTCGGCCCTGCACAGCACACTGTGGCTCAGGGAGGTTTAAGGGAAAGGTGTGGATGTGCCATTTGGGAAGCCAAGGCCAGGCCCACCCCCCCAGGCAGCGGGTGAGGGGATTTGCTGGAGTGCTGGGTAGTTTCCCTGCGGCTCAGCTCTGGCCTCTCATTTTCACAGCAGGGGGATGAGTGGTTGATGGGCAGGTTGGTATTGCTGGCTCAGCCCCACTCTGCTTCACCAGCGATGCTCACCGGCCTCCCAGCTCTCCCAGCTCATCTGCAGGAGGAGGTGGATATGGAGAAATGGACTTTGCTGTGGATTTACAAGCCTTTGTGGTGGACACAGGCCACCAGTAGTTCCAGCTCCTTCCAGACAAAGCCCCGCTGCTCCCACAGCCCTTGGCTGGCTGTGCCATGGCTGTGCTGGGCATCCTGTGGCACTGGCTGCACTAGGAAGGGGTGGAGGCTGGTGGCAGCTGGGGACTGGTATGCTGCAGCCAGGTGAGTCCCCACCAGCTGGACACCAACCAGATGCCAGGGAGCCAGGAAAGCTGGTGCTGCCAGCAGGGTAGAGGCGTGGGGTAGGGGGGTCCCACAGCCTCAGCACCCCATTAGCACTTTTCCAGGGATACTGGGCCCTAGCCTGCAGGGATGATGGAGCAGATGATGTTCCTGGTCTGAGGCAAAAGGCAGAGAAGAGTTGCCATGGAGACCAACTATGTCATTTTAAGGAGGCACGGAGATATTTACACCCATCCCTCCAGGATGAACCCCTGCAGGGGGAGGCGAGGGGAGCGGGGTGGGGCTGACCAGCATCCCCTCAAGCCCCAGGTGGGTCAGCTGGTCCCCAGTGGTACCACCTCATGTGTCAAGGCTGCAGGCAAGGCTGCTTGCCCAGACTCCCTTGGGACCAGCTGGAAGCAACTGGTGGCACTGGGGCAGAGTGATGGTGCTGCCAGCCTGGCCTGAGCAGGCTATGGGGAACAGCTGGCAAGGAGCAGAGGTTAATACATGCCCTCCAATTTTTCTAGGATGGCCCCTTGTGCTGGGGAGGGGCTGCAAGTGCTGATCAAGGAGCTGGGGTGAGGTTCAAGGTGAAGGCAGTAATATCCTGGATTTTTTTATAATTTAAATTTTAATTAAAATAAAGATTTATGTATTAGCAGCCCCCTCCTTTTCCTGTGACTGGCAGGAGCGGGAATGCTCCCAGTTCAGCCTCCCGGTGCCTGTGGGTAGCTGTGGAGCCTCTGCTGTAGTCTGCTCCACATTCCCATGGCCCCACCGGAAGGAGAAATTATCCAGGGTGAGTTTAGATAAGCAGCAGCACTTCCAACAGGATAAGCCAGCCTCAAATACAGAGGCAAAGAGGAGATGCAAGATGCCCCCACACACACACTCTCCTTGCCCAGGACAGGGTTTGGGTGTGCTCTGGTCCCAGTGAGCAGATCCAGGGCCAGGGCTCACTGCTCCTGGGGTGTTTGCTGTCCCTCTCTGTGGCCAGCCATCCCCTGGTCCTTTGGGGGTCTCTCCCACCCTGAGTCTGAGCAGCTCCGTGATGCTGCCAGCTCTCCCTAGGGGTGTTGTGTTGCTCAGTGCTGTCACAATTCCAGTGGGGCTGGAAGGAAACCGCCAGAGCTGCACAGGTAAGCAGATGCCTGGGAGGATTCCGGGTCCAAGGGTCACCCCTAGGGCCAGGGGGCTTCAGCCAGGGTGGGGACACAGCATGGGAGGCAGCCAAGCCTGGAAGCTGCAAACAGAAATTATGCCTTGGTGGGCTGCAGGGAGGGAGGGCAGCTGGCACAGCTCAGAGGGAGTCAGTGGCACTGTCACGGTGCCAGTATCATGCAGACAGAGACTGGGGACATGCTGCCATGGATGCTGGCCCAGA
Source organism: Sakesphorus luctuosus (assembly GCA_013396695.1). NCBI lineage: Eukaryota > Metazoa > Chordata > Aves > Passeriformes > Thamnophilidae > Sakesphorus > Sakesphorus luctuosus. The sequence goes on from VWZD01006235.1 coordinate 645,684, forward strand.
GCAAAGGGACATGGACCTTGAGCTGTGAGTTGTACAGGGTGTGAGCTGTGTGTGTGCAGTGCAGGGAGGTGTGAGCTGTGCAGTGCTTTACACAACACGAGGTGTGTGAATGCTTGAACTCAGCAAGAGAAGAACAGACTGCAGTGGAAAGGCATGGCACAGAGCAGGATTCCATCATGGGCAGCCTGGGGATCCCTGGCTGGATCCAAATGGACTCCCAAAACCTCAGTGAGCTCTTCCCCCTCGGCAGTGGCAGCACCCAGCTGCCAGAGCCTGGCACGCATCTGCAGCCGCCCGGCCGGGTGGGAGCATCTCCTCCTGCCATGCCTGCCAAGACTCCCACTCCCAAGACTGTACGACAGGAGAAAAGGGAACAGAAATTCACGTTTTTACATTTAGCTTCCTTTGTACTCAGCTAATTAGCGCCTGAGTCTGGTGATGTCATTAAAGCAGCACTAAGTCTTTATTGGGGTAATTTAATTTTCCCTTTCATATCAGGATGATTTCCTTTGTTGGGGTAGGTGCTGGGGAGGGGGAAGGGCCCAAGCAGACAATTGCTATTGTCAGGATAAATAATTCCCTAGTGGATTGACAAGGGGGGAGGTGGGCTGGGGGGCTGGGAGCTGTCACTCACCCGGGTGGCAGCAGGAGCTGGCCAGACTCTGGGAAGTGGGTGCCTTGGGTGCCTCTCCCTGTGCCTGCTGTGCTCTCCAGCCAGCAAGGCACCTGCCTTGGCTCCTTTCCAACCACGGAAACTGCCTTGACATTCAGGAGGTGGATGGGTAAATACAGGGGTCTCCCATATAAATTCTGCCCTTCCCCTGCCCCAGCACCATCCCTGGTGCTGGTGGGAGGAAGGAAGTGAATTGCACTAGGATAAAGGGGCATTCCTGAGCCCCCAGAGCTCTGGAGGACGACCGGACATGCAGAGGAACAGGGAGCTGCCAGGGCTGGCATCGACCAGGAGGAAACCTCACAGTGGCTTCCCACTTTCAGGGAGTCCCAAGTGTCATCCCTGCACTAGGAATGGTTGGCATTGGGCCAGGCAGGTATCCCACCTCTTCAAGCTCCTCTCCATGTTCTGAATGCAATGTGGTGATGCTCAAGCACTCACTGCTACATCAAATTGGGCACAAGGAGGGGCCTGGGGCAGCCTCAGAGTGTCAGGCAGCAGGTGAGACCCAGTGTATGGGGTCATAGAGGCACAAGAGCTGCTCAGCTTTGCACCTCTCCAGGACACTCTCTGAAATAACTCTGCAGCCCCTTTCCCAACCCTGCCTTCTGTTCTCCAATACCTCCCCTCAGCCCCTTGGTTCATGCTGCCCCAGGAGGGGTCCCAAAAAAGGGTGAGAGGTGAAGGAGACATCCCGTGGAGTCAGAGCCCTGAGGACTGTTTCTCTTGGTCCCCACAGTGTATCTCTGCAGCAGGTCCCCATCTCATCCCTTCCCCATCAGCGCTCCCGAGTATGGGACAAAAAGGTGGCACATCCCCAGGAAGCAGCTGGGAGATGTGAGCAGTTGACATGTGCCACCACTCAAGTTCTGGTGTCCTGGGAGCTTGGGCATGATCCATGGGGTCCATGGTAAGACTCTGAAGGGGAGATGTGTGGGACAGGCTGATACTGGGGCAGAGCTGGCGGCAGAGGGTGTCCTGGTCCAGCAGAGCATCACCAGGATGGGAGGAGTGGCAGGTGTGGGCCCAAAAGCTTTAACTCATCAGGTTTAACTCTATAGACATCCCCAGAGGAACTGTCTGCCACAGAAAATGGGAAGGGAGAAGAGAGCAACTGGAGGAGCCATTTTTCACCCACTCCTGGGTACATCTCCAGAAGGAACCGGGTCTTCACAGCCCTTCTGGAGCCCACCCTGAAACTCCCACCTTGTCTGAAGCCCCCCAAGTGCTGCCACCAGCTTGGGTGTGGACCAGGTGCAGGGGGAGCAGGGCTGCAGAGGGGAACGTCACACCCGAAACACAAACACGGCTTGTTGGTAATTAGCAAACGTTTCAAGAGGAATGATGAGACGGCAGTGACAGGCGGGCGGGTTTCTATTAAAAGCTGCCACGTGTGATCCTTCTCCAAGCCTGCCGGCCCCTCCTTACCTGGCGCTGGGGAAATGAGATGCAAACCTGACATTAATGCATCGCTCAGGGTGAGCTTTAATTGCAGCCGAAGTGGCGGAGCCGGGGTACGGCGGCGGGGCCACGCGACGGGGTGATGGGCACCCTCGACTCCCGCTGCCTCCACCACCGGGAGGGGACGTTCCCGGTGCCTTTGGGTGCTCTCCTCCCGCCACCCCCTCCCCGACCTTCCCGCAGAGGGCGGGAGTCACGAGGAGCTCTGAAGTGAGCACTCGGCACCCCGCGTGTCTCCACAAGCACAGGCACTTGCTTAAATGTTAAGGGCTTGTTTGCATCCAGCGGAAGGGAAGGGGGAGCTGAGCCCCGGCTTGCCAATTGCTCCTCCGTACCTTCCGGAGACAGGGAAGTGCTCATCCACGCAGGGAAGCATCCTCGAGTGATTCCTCTAGGTGCTCAGCCCCCAAAAGATCTCTTTTCAGCCTCACATGGTGATTTTTTCCTGGTTTAAAGACTTTCTAGAGCATCCCAGGCATTACAGAAGGAGTGTCCTGGGTATTAGAGAAGTGCATCCATGGCCAGGGCAGTGTTTGTGAGGTGGCCCCAGGGCTGATGCACAGTGGTGGGCTATGTCCATGTCTTGGACCTACAAACCAAGCCCAGGAGGAGCCAGGACACATGGCACCAGGGCAGGAAGAGCTCAGGCCAGCAGCATCCAGGCAGAGACATGGTGGCCTTGTGTTGGAAAAGTGGAGATTACCATGGGGCAGGGGCTGAGGGTGGATCTGCTCAGCAATACGGCAAGTGATGGGAGCCAGGAGAGTAACCTAGTTCTGGCTTTACGAGATTGCCTTCCCCAGTCCCTGCTCTCTGAGAGGAAAGTGAGTAGTAATTGCTGTCTTGGCAGAAAGGCAAAGGAGATGAGCCAGAGAGGCCAAGGCCACCAGTAGTGGGATGGTTATTCTGCGGGCTGGAGAGCAGCTCCAGCCCCTGCTCAGGGTGTGAGCAGTGGTATCCACATTCCTTGCCGTCATCTCAAGGTAAGGGCTCCCTTTGCTTCATGATTTCTGCTGTCATCAGCACCATCTCACCTCACTCCCAATCAACACCTGCAACCTCCTCATGAGGGGCAGCTCAGGGGCAGCATCAACCTCTGCTCTGTGAGACCTGAGGGAACAGCTAAGGGAACAACTGAAGCTGTGTCAGGAGAGAGTTCGGTTGGATGCCAGGAAAAGGTTCTTTCCTCAGAGGGTGGTGGGCACTGAACAGGCTCCCCAGGGCAGTGGGCACAGACCCAAGGCTGCCAGAGCTCCAGGAGTGTTTGGACAACACTCTCAGGGACATGGTGTGATTATTGGCATGTCTGTGCAGGGCCAGGAGTTGGACTCCATGGTTCTTGTGGGTCCCTTCCAACTCAGGATATTCTTTGACTTTTTCGTAATTCTACCCAAGCAATAACCAGCCTGGAGCTGGTGTAAGCCCACAAGCAGGAGTAGGGGAACATTGCACTCATCTGCCTCTCAGCAGGGGCCTCTTGCAAGTGATTTGCTGAGTGACAGCAAGGTTTTGCTTTTAACAAGGGCTGGTTATGCTGAGTGGGTTTGGCTTGGACTCCTGCTGCCCTGGGCTTGCTGATGGAAGTACAACTCTCTCAGCTGAGCTCCAGACCTTCCGGGAGTGACATGTGCACTTCCTTAGAGCATCCTTAGGGCTCTTACAGCAGTGGTTCTGCCTGAATCTAGCACTTGGAACAGAGCTGCTCTGAAAAAGAGGTGGGATGAAGGCCCCTTCCACACAGTCCCCTCAGTCCTGCCTGTGCAGCCATGGTCCTGAGTGGGCTGAGACCTTCTGGGATGCAGCTCAGGTGGAGGCACTGTGGGGTGTGAGGGCTCTTCCTCCTCCAGCTCTATTTGGAGCTGCAGGATCCTTTCAGGGGAGATGTCAAGGAGAGGTGTACATGGATATTGGTGACACCTTCTTTACTCAGAGTGTGGTGAGGCCCTGGCATAGGTTGTCCAGAGAAGCTGTGGCTGCCCCATCCCTGGAAGTGTTCAAGGCCAGGTTGGATGGGGCTTGGAGCAACATGGGATAGTGAAAGGTATCCCAGCCCACGGCAGAGTTGATCAAGATTGTCTGGCTCTGCAATTCTATAGCTGTCAGAAGGCAATATTAACTCTCCTTGTGTCAGTCTCTGCTAGCTGGATCTTTCCTGGACCTTCCTGGTGGTCTTTCAGTCTTGGCAGAATGCTCCGGTGTCCTGTATGGGTGGTCACACCCCCTTTCCCTATGTCCAACTCCTCACTGCCAGACAGGATGCCCTCACACCATCCACATTGCCTTCACCACTGTCCTGAGCTTAAAGAGCTCATGTGTTTCATTATGTGGCACACGAGGAGGGGGCCCTGTGCCACAGGTTTGACCAGGCTGCCTTGTCCCCACTTGTCCCCATGCCACTACTGCCTGCCTACACACTTAGCAGTGCCATGTGTGTCTGTGCCCTGCACATCATACTTGGTTGGCATGACTTGTGTCTTACAGACTCTCCAGTCAGTGTTTAAGGGCTCTTCTTCAGACTACAAAGGTACAGGCAGCTGTCACACTTCTCTGCTCCTTAATGTACTGTATAGCTTGTCTGTCATCCCTTGAGGGAGAAAAACCCTCTGCCCAGACAGCATTTCTGAGCCCTCCTCCTGCCCAGGGTCACTGCTCCCATTGAACAGGTTTGTGAGCTGCACTGGTACTCTCATTGTTATTTCTGCAGGATGAAATCCTCCTTGTTTTTCCATCTCCACCCTCAGCCCTGTTTTGTCACCAGGTTTTAGCTCTGGCCATGTGCAGGGGTCCCCATGCCCAAAGCCACCCCATCACTGTGACCCTACTAACAGCTGTTGCTGCAGGGCGGATGAGCTCTGCTGCAACATGGGAACATGCCATGGGAGCTGGACCAGCAATCCCAGAGCATACACGAGGGTTGCCCCAGCCCAGGAGATGCTGGGGTGAGTGACACTGGTGCTGTGGAGGTGGCTGGAGAGAGGCTGAGCTGGTGGTGATGCTGCTGGAAGAGGCAGAGGGAACCAAGGGGGGATACAGAGGGGTCCGGCCATGGATAATGGAATGAGGGACATGGGGAGGGGTCCCCAGTGGGGAGCAGGGGAGAGGTGGAACATTCTCAGGCCAGTGGGGCTCCCTCCGCCATAGCTTGCTGCAGAGGGGCCCTTGAGTGCCTGCAAGCGAGGAAAGGCGGGGAAGGAGGGGGGGAGAGATCTTTTCATCTAAAAGGTTACATTTGTCCTACTTCCTCCCATCTCCAGCAATTAACTTGAAGGGAGACATCACTGCTAATTGAGCAGTGAAGATCAGGAGCAACAATTACGCCTTTTGACAAGAGACAGCACAAGAGGGACTGCTTGGAGGCTGAGAATGGTAGGGAACGGTTTCTATGGCAATATAACTTTCCTCTCTTCCTCTCCAGCCATAGAAATGATAAAAATGTAGATTTCTCCCTGATTAATGATTTAATGAAAATAAAGAAAATTCTTAAAAAAAAAAAGAAAAAAGAAAAAAGAAAAAAAACCCCAGGGGGGAAATAAAAAAAATCGATCGGACGCAATGTTTAGCATGAGCCTGCGGCTGTGGGCAGAATCGATGTCCTTCTCCAGGCTGGACGCAGGGAAATCTATTACAGCAACGTGCCGAGGACTTGGAGCGGCCCTGCCGTGTGGTAATTAGGCAGCAGGCTCACACGGGGGAAACGTGAGGGCTATATTCAGATCTCTGATCAAAGGAGCTGCCCATCAAAGAGCTCCTCGCACTGGCTTCTCCGGCAAACCCTCACGCTCTCTCCGTGTCGCTCCCGCCTTCCTTCCTCCTGCCTGCACTCCACAGCCCTCGCCGAGCCAGGATTTTTAATTTTAATTATTCAGCCTTTGCAGGCAGCCGGGGTGGTTGTCAGGCTGGCAAATGGTGATGCCACCTTGGTGAAGGAGTCAGCTGGGCGGAGGTGGCCCTGAGTGGGTGGCAGGGGGTGCCACGGCTGTTCCCAACCTGGAAGCAGGCAGCACCTGTCTGGTAGAGATGCCAGCAGCCACCTTGGGTACAACACCTCCCATCCTGCCATGGGATGAGCAGTGAGGAGGAGGAGGGTCCATGCCCTTGTGCTGCTTCCAGCTGCAAAGGAAAGGGCTGGTGGGAGCAGGCATAGCAGTGCATAGGATGTAGCTAAAGGCATCATGAGGTCCATGTCCGTCTGCATCCATCACCAGCAGCTGCTGGCTGCCATGCTGGGCTGGGCCATGCTGTGCCATGCTGGGCAGTGCTGCCAACAGCACAGCCTGGAGGAGGGAGCAAAGCCTTTCCAAAGCCCTCTCTCCCCCCTGCCTTGCCAAGTCAGCACAAGCATCCTCTGGTTTTCATCACACCCCACAGCCCATCTACTGCCCCCTTGACCAAGCACGTTTGGCTTTATTTTTCCTTTTACGTATTGCTGCTTTAGGATGCAGGGAGGTGGCTGGAGTGGGACTGGGACCATCCTGTGTACCTCTGTCCTCTGTGCTGTCCCTGTAGAGATGCACCCACTCCATGGCAGACCATTCCATCAAGGTGGCAACCCTGCAGCTGTCCATTCTGCCCATTCCCTGCCCACACAAGGAGCCAGCAGGACCCCTGGATGTGCATCTCCAGCCCAGGCATTTATAAGGGCAGAGCATGGGCACACGGAGGGACTTTTCCACCTCCTCAGCTCCTATTTTATTGCCAAACTGGAGCATAAAACACACATAAACAAATCTAACAGCGAGAAATGGGTTGCTATCAAATCAACAAATTAATCTAATTATAGGGCTGATTAAATCATATCAGATAAACCAGCGACTCCTTCCCGTTGCTCAGGAGCCGTGCAGAGTGATAGGCTCTGCTCAGCTTTGGGGTCTGGCTTAGCAATGGCATGGGCAGGGTCCATTCCCCTGGGGCTGGGAGACCCCCAAGCCCCCTGAGCCCCCTGACCCCCTCTCGCCAGCACTGCCTGCTGCCATGCAAATCTGAATGGCAAATGCGGATGCAAAGTACATGATTCCTCAGGATTAAAGATGCAGCTGCAGCCTGCGAAACGTCTGCGGGAGCCGTCTTTGGAGCGAGGTTGCTTAAACCTAAGCCTGCTTTAGGTATTTGAGGAACAATTTTATCGGGGCTGTTTGCAGAGCTTTGCTGGGGCTGTTCCCACCTCTCCGTGCGCCTGCACGTGCCAGCACCCGTGTGAATGTGGGAATGCACTGGCACACCAGCGCCCATGTGGAATGCACTCCCTGCCAGCTGCTTCTGAGGAGAAAATGCACCCTGGGTGAAAGGAAAAAGCTCTTTATCCACCAACAACACTCACTATGAGGGCTGTGAGTGAAGGACCACTGGCAGGATTTACCCTGGAAGGTTGTGGACCCTACAGACCATCCCTGGAAGGACTGGGGGCTCATAATGGGATTGTTCACCAGTTCCTGAAGGGACTGAACTTCAGATCTTGCCTCTCACAAGACTCCAGATGGGAACGTGGTTCCTGACTGGGGATGTGCAGGTTCCCCCCATGCTCCCATGGTGCTGCCACACCTTGGTGCATCACAGTAAAGAAGGAAAATCCTTCTAAAAGCAGGTGTTGGCTCTGATCTCACCCACCTCCAGAAGGTGGCAGAGGTTTCACTGCCACTGGCAAGTTATTTTCCTTTATTTAGAGGATTGTTTGTTCCCAGCCATGGGTTATATCAGCTCTTGATTCTCCTCCTCTTGCTTCTCTCAACTGAGTTGCTCAGTTCCAGGAATAGAGGTGTCGAGCAACAATCTTTTGTTTCCTAATGGAAGATTATACCAGAGTGCTGTCAAGCTCAGTTGAAGATGAGAAGATCGAAAGCTTCAGCACAGTGCAGAGCTCTTTGTGCTCTTAGAGTCCCACCTTGACCCCTGACTTTTCAGGGGATGCTCCACTGGTGCTCTTGTCCCCACAGCCCAATTCTCACAATCATGGGCAGCATTTAGGGGCCAAGGAAATACTCAGCAGTGGGTAATGTGGAATCACAACCAAGGGCATGGGGGTAGAGCTGAGACTGGGCACATCCTTGGCTGCAACCAAAGAGGAGTGGGCAGCAGGTCAAGAGAGAAGATTCTCCCCTTCTACTCTGCCTTTGTGAGACCCCACCTGGAGTACTGCATCCAGCTCTGTCTGGGGTCCTCAGCACAAGAAAGATCTGAACCTGTTGAAGGAGGCCCAGAGGAGGCCATGACAATGCTCTAAGAGCTGAATAACCTCTGCTACATAGACAGGTTGGGAGGGCTGGGGGTGTTCAGCCTGGAGAAGAGAAAACTGGATAGATATTAGAGCCCCTTCCAGTGCCTAAAGGGGCATCAAGAGAGCTGGAGAGGGACTTTGGGCAAGGGATGGAGGGACAAGACAAGGGAGAATGGCTTCCCAGTGCCAGAGAGTAGTGTTGGATGGGATACTGGGAAGAAATTCTTCCCTGTGAGAGTGATGAGACCTTGGCACAAGTTGCCCAGAGAAGCTGTGGCTGCCCCTGGATCGCTGGAAGTGTTCAGGGCCAGGCTGGACGGGACTTGGAGCAACCTGGGCTAGTAGAACTTGTCCCTGCCCATGACAGAGGAGTGGAACAAGATGAGCTTTAAGGTCCCTTACACCCCAAACCACTCTGTGACTCCATGATCACCCTGACAAGTGACACATGGTGCCGCATCTTCAGAGATGGCGGAGAACATCCCTATGAACCAGCCTGAGGGATGGAATTATGCAGCGGGCACTTAGGAATAATAAAAATGGGGCTATGAAGGGCCCAGCTGGGTGGATCAGCCTGGTAGAGATGAGAGCAAACCCTCCTTTCATGCCTAAAGGCATCTTTTGGTCACTAGTCTCCAGCACATAGGGACTTCACAACAGCACAAGGGCTGGGATACCTAGGGAGCAAGGAGGGGTTCAAAGCGATTCCTTCCCAGGCAATGAGCTCCACTTGGACTGTCTCCCACTGCTATTGATTAAGGAATCAGCCCTTGATCTGTCCTTCCCCCTTGTACAAACACCAAAATAACGCAAGCACTGGTGCAGGGATGCCACCCCTAGCATCCTGCTGTGCCCCTCTGCAGCACAGACTGCCCAGGAAGAGCTCTTGGGGTGCACATCAGATTTCACGTAACTTTTGGTAGAAGTGAGTGCTGCTGCCCTGGACCCTTGGTGATACCAGTATAGGGATGCTAGGATCAACTAGAGTGGTCCTGGAATGGGATTTAAGCTGCTGGTGCCAGAGTGGGTAGTGATGGTGACACTGAGAACCTCCCCCTGGCTCACCAGGGGAGCCCAGCTCAGATGTGGGGTAAAACCAGCCATGCAAACCTGCTCCCAGTGTCCCCCACTGCTCCCAGTGCCTGCACCCGCTGCTCTGTGAGTGTTTGCATACATCCATCTCTATGCATGATGTGTGCACACACATGTGCATGTGTGAATGTCCCCATGCATGCCCACGTGAGGGTTGAGGTGCTCACGGCTGTGCACAGGGGGTGGGGGTTGCTCCATGAAGAGGAACTGTCTCCCAGCCTGTGTTGATGCAGTTTAGCAATCAGAATAACTTTGCTGATGAATATTTAAGCCGAGCGCTGAATATTTAAAGCATTCAATTATTTTAATGGCTTCTAAGTGTGGCAGAGGGAGGGGACAGGGGGACGGTTGCCCCCGGGTCCAGCAACAAGCCCGCGGCAGGGCAGGCAGGGATGCTGAAGGAAGGCGGGGTGGGGGCCTTGTGTTGTCCCCAGCGGGGTGGTGGCATCTTCACACGTTGCTAGGGAGCTGCCAGTTGTGGTGCACACCCTGTGGAGCTTAGCTGGGTAGGCAGAACCCCAGTGGGCAGGAGGAGGGCTGTGTACTGCCATCCTGGCAGGCTGAGCTCTGTCCTAGTGCCCTAATTCTTACATGAGCAGCCTCGGCGTGTGCCAGCACCTCACAGTGCCAACCCCCTGCTCTCTGCCACCAGCGATGCTCCTGAGGTGTGCCTGTCCCCATCTCTGGCAGTCAGTGCCGCCACCAACATCAGGACATGCCAGCCCTGCAGACACCCCTGGAGGCAAGGGGCACATGGGCACACAACTGGGATGCCACAACCTCCATCACCCCCGAAGTCCCTGCAAAGGCAGGTTGGTGGTGATAAACGATGAATGAAGGTAGAGTATGACATGCCCTCCTCACATGCTGGTGCTGCCCCAGGACCTGCCCAAGCCCCACAGCAGGGAGGGTGGCCAGGAGCAGAGGAGCACTTTCCCTGTGCGTGCTCCCACCACCATAAATATTCATATTCTTATACTAATTTTCCATGTACTTTTCTGTCACATCCAATTTTATTTTAATTTCCCTTTATAAACCTTCACAGCTAATGCACTCTCTGCTCCCATGATTACCCCAATCAGCCAGTGCTTTAAACACAATCCCTGCAGGCAGCTCTTGTTGGGAGCTATAGGATCACTGAGCATCCACGCACGACTTGTGCACACTTGGCACACCCACTTGACGGGGCTAAGCAGAGCTCCTTTGCCACCCCGTGGTGGGCACAATCTCCAGTCTGTGCTGGGCTTCCTGCAGTGGCCAGTCCAGGGGACGTCTCCAGTGCTTTGTTCCTTCCCAGTAGCTGTGGTGTCCATGTCCTGCAGTGTGTGTGTGTTGTGTATGTGATTTACACAGGGACAAGGATGTCTCAGTCACCGGTCTTTCCCTGGGTAGGTAGTTCCTACCCTGGCACCTCACTGGCAGTGGCACCTTGCCTACAGGTGAAACCTGGATCCTGGATCACCTTGGGAAGAGGAGCAGAGGAATTGCAGGATCCCTGTGCAGGGTCTTCACCATCCCAGAGCTGTGCCATGGCTACACTAGGGCTGTGCCATGGTTATTTCAGAGGCTGTTCCATGACTATGTCAGAGCTGAACCATGGCTATGCCAGGACTGTGCCATGGTTATTTCAGAGGCTGTGCCATGCCAGCTGCCTCTGCTTGGCAGTACCATCCCTCCAGGGATGTGCTGTTCCATGCTCTGCAATGCTGTGCCATGCCAAGCCAGCTGCCCAGGCTCAGTGACACTGTTCCTACAGGGCTGTGCCATGCCATGCCATGCCATGCTGGCTCCCTAGCCTTGGAGGTGTTGTGCTTGCCAGGGACAGGACATGTGCCCAGTGGGTCCCTAGTGGGTCAGGATATGTCTCCAATGGGCCAGGACATGTTCCCAGCATTGCAGTATGTGTCCCCAGGGGGATAGGACATGTCACCAGGGGGTCATTACGTGTCACCGGCAGGGCAAAATATGTCCCCACTGGGTCAAGATGTGTCTCCAATGGGTCAGAATGTGTTCCCAGAAGGGTGGAACATGTTCCCAAAGGGGAAGGATATGTCCCCAGTAGGGTAGAACATGTCTCCTGAGGGGCAGGACTCATCCACAGCAGGGCAGGACAAGTCCCCAGGTGGGCAGGATGTTACCCCTGGGGGACAGGACATGTACCCAGTGGGTAACAACATGTCCCCATGTGGCAGGATATGTCACTAGCAGGGCAGGACATGTCCCCAGCAGGGCAGGATGTCTCCCAGTGGGGTAGACATGCCACCAGTAGATCAGGATTTGTCTCCAGTGGGTCAGGACAGGTCCCCAGCAGGGCAGAACATGTCCCTGGCATGTCAGGATGTGTCCCCAGTGGGTCAGAATGTGTTCCCAGTGGGTAAGGTTGTGTCCTCAGTGGGTCAGGTCATGTCCCCAGCAGGGCAGGACACATTCCCAGCTGGGTAGAACCTTTTCCCAGCAGGACAGGCCATCTGTCCTTGCCCAGGGACAGGCCAAGAGTGAGATCACACTTCAGCAGGTGATGGGGCTGCCTGAACACAGAGCAGGAGGAGACAGCACACAGATGTGAATTTGTTCCTCACCATCCATGGGAACATGAATTAACGAGGTTGTGGGAGCCCGTGCTGGTCTCCAGCTGGGGGTCCCCCCAGAATCCCCCCACAGGCAGGGGCAGGGTGGCTGCCGTGCTCCTGCCAGCCGTGGGAAGCCACTCATGCTCTGCTCGCTCACTTCTGAAGACCTCTTGATAAACATTTATAAACATTTGTAGTATTTTAAATTTCCCCTCAATAATTTATGAATAGTTATTTTATATACTTTAAAGAGGGTAATAATGTAAAATTTATAAGGCGGGAGCACTCAGAGTGGCAGCGCAGCGTCGCGGGGCTGGGAGCGGGAGGCGCAGCCTTCCCCTCCTCTCCCAGCCGAGCCTGATTGAAACTTTAAAGGCTGCGGCAGCGCGGTAAAACGGGGCACGGCGGGGACACCGAGGGGACACGTGAGCCGGGGGACGCGGGCGGCTGGGTGGGGTGGCAGCCCCAAGGCTGGACCACGAGGTGCCCAAGAGAGGTGGTGGATGGAGAGGGATGAAATGCGGGGATGGAGGGATGAGCGGTGGGGATAGAAGGAAGAAGGGGAGCGCGTGAGAAGGGAGAAAGGATGAGAAAGAAGGGAGGGAGGAGGGATGTGTGCGAGGGAGCGATAACTGTGGCGGGAGCGAGGGATGGGGAGAGGAGGGATGGAGGGAGCAGCGGGGAGGGGCGAGAAGCAGCTGGGAGCCAGAGATAAAGAGGGAGGAGAAGGACGACAGCACNACAGATGGGGGCTGAGCAGAGCCGAGAGGAGGGAGCAGGGAGAGGTGTCTGCAGGGATGCAGGGTAGTGAGCTGGTGTGCCCAGCATGGCCCTGTGGGTGGGGGGCTGAGCAAGGTTTGGGGTCAGGGGGTGCAGGAAGGGGTGAGGAGTGCCCAGAGGTGCGGGTATGGGAAGAGGTGCATTTGGGGTTATGCCAGGGAGGCACCTGGAGCGTGCACGGGGACACACGTGTGCAAGGCACAAGGGATGGCACGTGGGGAGGGTGTGATCTAATGTGCTGTGTCTGGGCACACATGGAAGGTGTGGAAGGGCAAGGAAGGTGTGAGAGGATGTGCAAGGCATGAATGTGTCTGAGAGGTGAGCAGGGGTGCAAGGCCTGAATAAGAGGGCAAAGAGTGCAGGGCTAGGACAGGGTGTTCACAGTGTGGGTGAGCGGGGTGGGAATGCAGGTTTAGGGATGAATTTGAGCAGGTGGGAGTGCTTGTGCAGGGAATAAGCGTGAGCAGGATGGAAGTGCTGGTGCAGGGATGAGTATGAGCAGTTGGATTTGCTCGTGCAGGGAGTAAGTATGAACAGGTGGATTTGCTCACATAGGGATTAGTGTGAGCAGCATGGCAGTGCTTGTGCAGGGAATGAGTGTTAGCGGGGTGGATGTGCTCATGCAGGAATGAGTGTGAGCAGGGTAAGAGTGCTTGTGTAAGATGGATGTGTGCAGGTGGGAATGCTAGTGCAGGGAGTGAATGTGAGGAGGATGGATGAGCTGGTGCAGGGGTGATTGTGCGCATGCTCCAAGTGTGCATGGGGTGCAAGTGCTCATGCAGAGCATTAGTGCATGTGCATTTGAAGGCAAGGAGGTGCCTGTGTGCCACACAAAGGTGCCCCTTCTTTCTCCCAAGCTCCCAGGAGTCCTTGTGTAGCACTCCCACACCAAGGCATCCCCAGTGACTGGCATGCCCTCAGGAATAGCTTTGTGGTGGCCCTCCCAAAGGGTTGAAGCAGCAGCATCCCATGCTGAGCTGGCAGGGGCTGTTCTGATCCCTTCCAATGCAGGCCTGGCTCAAAGATGGACCCCCTGCAAATCCTGCCAAAAATCCCAAGGCACCTTAAATGTCCAAGTGAAATCCAGGCAGAGACAGGTACCTGCCACTGAGCTATACCATCTCCCAGGATATATATAGCACTGCCTTTACATCCCTACAAAGGTATATGTTATTTATGGAGCTTCAGGCAGGGTGTCAGGGAGAAGGGAACACACAGGTGGGGCATGTGCAGGACTGTGGGAGTGAAGTGTGTAATATGTGAGGGCATTTGTGGGGCACAGAAGCACGTGGAAGTGCGTGGAATGTGTGCAAGGTGTGAGTGCCCTGTACAAGGTGTGAGGAAATACATAAAGCAGGAGGTGGTGAAAGTGTGTACATGCAAGACAGGACCATGCACACAGGGCGTGCAGGTGACAAAGCACAGGTGGGTGCAGAGGTGATCTGTCCCCAACTGGGACAGCAATACTGCAACTGGGCACCCATTGGTGCACACACTGCACTTGGAGCAAGGTGGGTGCAAGGGAAGGAGGGCAAGGGACATCTTGTGTGGCCTGGGATAGGGAAGGCACCAGAGCCCTGTCAGCAAAGGGATGATTTCATTATTTTAATGATAATTCCCGGCATTTGGGGCTGTCAGGTTCCTGGTTAGCAGCTCCCCCTCCGCGGAGCTGCTCCGTGTAGTTGACACAGCAATTGTTTTCTGAAGAGAACACGCAACTCTCTTCTTATGTATTCCCTTTCCCGGTGTTTGTATTTGCTTCAAAGTCTCCTCATCACCCTGTTTGGTGACAAAAACTCATGTCTGGAGATCAGGGTAATGTGTTGCTTTTCAAAGCTCGGGGAGGAGGGGGTTGGCAGACATGGGTTTGCTGCATTATTTACTTCCCCGCGGCGCCCTGCCTCCCTGGCAGCCTCTCCCTGGCGTGCTGGGGCACCCACCCTGACAGCTGGGACCTCTACCCTGACAGCTGAGACCCCACCCCGGCAGCTGGGACCCCCGTGAGCACTCAGCATCCCACCATGTGCTCTGGGATGGTTGGAAGCACCCAGGAGGAGTGGAGTATTGGGGACCAGGGAATGCCAGGCTGCAGGAGCCCCCCAGGTAGGATTTGGAGCACTTACCCTCAGTTTTGCAGACCACGTCATCATCTCACACGGGGTATGTGGCACAGTAGCAACGTGCCAGCAGCACCCAGACCTGCATCTGGCACTGGCCCATCCCTTACCCGCATCCAGACTAGGCTGTGGGGCCAGCAGGGTTATGGGTCAGGATCCCCATTGCACTTGCACTCACTGTGACCCTGTGGGGCAGGCAGGTGACCATGGCTCTGCTAGTCATGACCCCAGGGGCACTTTGTTGGCCTGTCTCCTCCAGTGGGACCTCTGCAGATGTGTCCTTGCAACTGGTGAGCAGACTGGGGCAGGAAGTGGGATGTGGGGGGGTGCAGAGTGTGTGTCACCCTGAGCTCAGCATCAATGGACACAGCTGGGTGTGCACACACTGAGTACACCCTCACATGGGCACAGGCACTGCCAGGTGTGTTAGTCAGCCCCCCCACTCGGTGTGTTCAATGCCACAAGCACAGGCAGTTCTCTATCTAATTGATCAATTAATTATCTCCAGTGTTCAGCTGCATATTGGTTTTAGATGAAGGGATAGGCTAACAAGCGGATTAGACGTGTGTGTCTTCAAGGGAGTGAACGAGACGTGGGAGGAAGGAAGAGAGATAGGAGACAGAGAAAAGCAGGATGAAGACTGTCACTGTTGAAAAGGATGGGGCCAAGAGCCAGAATTGAGGGGTACAGCTGCAGCGATGCAGGAACTGAGCAGAGGATGCTCCAGGAATGGTGATGCTGAGGCAAAAGATGCTCCAGAAATGCTGGTGCAGAATCAAGAGGATGCTCTAGAAAGGGTAGGACTGACGCAAGAGGATGTTCCACAAATGATAGTACTGAGGCAAGAGAATGTTCTAAAAATGGTGATACTGAGTCAGGAGGATGCTCCAGAAGTAGTGGGCCAAGGCAGGAGCGTGCTCCAGAAATAGCAGGACTGAGGCAGAGGATGCTCCAGAACTGCCATGCCCAGGCAGGAGGATGCTCCAGACATGCTGGTACTGAGGCAGGAGGTTGCTCCAGGAATGGTGAGATTAAGGCAGGAAAATGTTCCAATATGGTGATGCTGAGGCAGTGGATGCTCCAGAGTGGTGAGCTAAGGCATAAGGATGCCCCAGGAATGTTGGAACTGAGACAGGAGCGTGATGCTATGCCCCAGAACTACTGCAGAGCACCCAGTGCCCACAGGGGCCTGGCTCATCCTTTCTCCATCCCCTTCTGCCCAGCCCAGGTTGGCTGGGGCCAAGCAGGGAACATTCCAGGGGCACCAATCCCTGCAGGCAGCTGACTTTGCACACCAAGGAGCACGGCCAGCACTCTGCATATCCTGGAGCCCCCAAACTTCTGAGGTCAGGCAAAGCCAGGCAGCTTCCCAGTGGCATTCAGGAGATAGGATGGCATCAGTGTGGCCCCCGACTCAGCCCAGACCTCCCCTGGCCGTGCCGATGGTTGGGAGCCCCCAGGGGTGGCCCGAGGAGGTGGCCGCGGGTGTCAGCCATCCCACCCCGCACGGGGCTCATTAACGAGACAGGCTGTCACTCAGGCTGCAGCCAGCCCCGGGGGCACTCTGAACGCTGCAGGGACCCCCGGCAGCGGAGGGCAGAGCCTTTGCATGCCCCCAGCACGCTGAGCAGCCTGTGGGGACAGCGACGGGGCTGCACAGCATCACCTGGGCACCCGGGCGGGCTGGGGAGCCCGGCGGAGGGGGCACACATGGGCAGAGGGAGGTGGCAGCACAATCCACGGTCCCTGCCTGTCACCCAAGACCACCGCAGCCCTGGAGCATCTCATTTCCTATGTCAGGCACTGATCCCACCTGTCAGCACAGGATATGACAGTCCATTAATGACTGTTGAGGAGTGGGATGGCTCCACACGAAGGAGAGGGATAATTGTGTGACTTTCTTTACTGCCTGTCCTGCTGTCACTTGCTCTTTGGAGCCCTGTCACCCACACAGCACCCCCGGGCACAAACACCACATGGCTCAGCACACGCACACCGTGTCCTGCAAGCATTGGTTGGTCACATACAGGAGGTCATGTACATGTATGTACACAGGATGTGCACACAGCAGTGAGGTATGTGCATGCACATGTGGAATTCAGCCCATATCACAGAATCACAGAATGGTTTGGTTAAGGGACCTTAAAGCTCATCTTATTCCATCCACCTGCCATGGGCAGGGACACCTTCCACTAGATCAGGCTGCTCAGAGCTCCATCCAGCCCATGTCCCTGCACACACATACACAACATACACAAATATCCTTTGTGCTGGGGGCATTCAGCACTCAGAAACACCCACCATGTGCTTAAACTCATGCCCGCCCCACACACACGTGAATATTCAGCCCTGGGAGATGTATGTACATGCACACACAGCCCACGTTCAGCACCGAGCATGCAACACCCCTGCAGTGCTCCCACACCCGTCACCTCCATCCGACATGGATTTGTGGGCAGGGAGCACACGCATGCCCAGGCAAGAGCATGGGGTATCAACATATCCCAGTGTTTTTGCAAGGTAGGTATTCTGGCTTGTCCTATCAGCTCCAGCCACCCCGCTCAGCCTGACACAGGCACAGCCGTGACCCTAAATCTGCACGGGGAGAGGTGGGCACCCCCAGGTGTTCACACCGGTGTGTGTCCAGCCACCTCCATGTGCCCAAGGCTGGACCCCTATTGTGTCCCACGCACACAGGAGCCAGAAAACAGACAACCCGTGTTGGGCTGAGGCTGCGGGACAAATGACACACTACCGAGGACGAGGAGGAGGAGGAGAAGGAGGAAGAGGGTAATTGTGGTCACGAAGCAGCCGGGCCGTGGGTTGGCTGGCTGTGACAACGCCGCTGTGACAGCGCCGCTCGTGTCGTCTGCCGGGTCTCGAGGGCAGAAAGCATTTCCCTCGTTAGCCGGCCGTGCTTGCCGCTCTCGGGCTGCCTGCCCGGCGCCCGCAGCTGTTCCTCCTCCCCGCTGTGCCCGCCGCTTGCCTCCCGGTAATTAAAGATCCAACGACCTTTGCCGACTGCCTGAGACGCTGGAACAAATGAACGGTAAGAGCCAGATTACAGCCCGGCTCAGCAGTCCCGCAAATCCCTTTAATGAGACATTTAGGCAGGACCAGCGGGGTGCCCGGCTGCTGGGGTGGGCTGGCGCGAGTGGTGACAGCACCTCGACCAGCCTGGCCATGGATCGGGGACGGTGGCACTGATGAGTCCCAGTCCTGACCCATCCCTGTCCTCCTGGGCAAGGATCCTGGGGGCACTATCCCTGCAGGCATCCTGGCAGCCTTAATGCAGGGGCATCGTGGCTCCAGTTTCCCCCACATCCCCTTTGTACCTACATATGTCCCACAGGAACAACACTGTGAGTGGCACCAGGAGCAGCTCCTGTGGGAACACGGGATCCCAACAGGGTGGAGAAGGATAATGACATCAGGACCAGGCTCCTGCAGGGACACTGGGGCTATCACAGTAGGGACAGGGGTATGACACCAGGACCAACCTTGGGTGCATGAGGACCCAGCAGTAGGTAGAGGTGCCGCTGCACAGGGGCCAGCCTCATGTGGGGACACAAGATCCCAGCAGTGGGGAGAGGGCTGGTGACACCAAGACTGGGCTCCTGCAGCAACTTGAAAGCCCTGACCATGGGGCTCAGGAATAGACATGATGAGCCCAATCCAGGACTGCCGGGGGGGTTGATCCTTTCCAACCGTAATATCAAAAAATAAAAAACCCTGAATGACTGATGGGGCTGTATGGACACAAATCGATGGTTGACATGGCAAACGATGTCACTGATCATATTAGTGCCAAATTAAGCTGTTTACTCAAAGTTTCTCTTCACAAGGTGAAGCTGAGGCCAGCACAGGAAGCTAAAGATGGATGGCATGTTCAG
The DNA here is from genome assembly GCA_013396695.1 of Sakesphorus luctuosus. NCBI lineage: Eukaryota > Metazoa > Chordata > Aves > Passeriformes > Thamnophilidae > Sakesphorus > Sakesphorus luctuosus. The sequence goes on from VWZD01006235.1 coordinate 664,481, forward strand.
GGGCCTGGAGGTGGGATTTTTCTTGCCCTGGCAGACAGTTTGAAACAGCAACACCTTCCTCTCCTTGCCTTCAACTTCGGAAGGTGGAGATGTGGTGAGGGTACAGGGAGAGCACCCAGGCAGTGGGACTTCATCCAGGTGCGCTGACCACAAGGGACTGGGGTTCATCCAAGCATCCAAAGAGAACCCAGTGCCCCTGTGCCCCACCTGGGGACAGCTGAGATGGTGACTGTGTCCCCAGGCTCCTCCATGACAGGGACCAAGTGGATCAGAAAACACAGGCACATCCCATCTGGACTCTCTCCCTGAGAGCTGACTGGTGTCCCCAACTTATCTGCACTGTCCCAGTATGGCCCTGCCCCAAGGGTTAATTCCAGTGTCCCTGCATGCCTCTGAATGGAGGGATTTATCCCTGGTGTCCCTGGATGAGGGCATCCAGGAGCATTTATCTCTAATGTCCCCAGGTGCCTTCATCCAGGGGCATTTATCCCTGGTGTCCCTGGATGTCCTCACCCAGGGACGTTGATCACAGTTGGCCCTGGATAGCCGTGCCCTGGGACACTTATCCCTGGGGTCCCTGTCCCAGGTTTTTATCTCCAGTGTCTGTGGCATTGATTCTCTGCCTTTATCCAGCTCACCATGCCCAGGAGCCTGTCCATCATCATGGCATGCTCCATGTCCTCCAGCCATCTGAGTCCCTCCCATGGTTGTGACATCTTCCCCATTCCCCACCAGCTGGTGAGTTGTTGGCCAAGTACCTGCTCTCAGCAAAATTTGAGGGAAGACCAAAAGGATCAGGGAATTCAGGTCAAACCCAGCCAATACAGAAATGAAAGCAGGGATGGCAGCACAAGAGAGCAGCAATATTTTCTAATGTAGTGATTCCCACGTGGCTTTTTCCAAATTGACCTTAATCTCTGGCTAGCAGAGCCAGTGTCTTGCACCCTCTCGGTGCTTGGCATCCCCTCAGTCTGGTGCCGCTGGCATTTGGGACACAGTATGACAGCCAGGCAGCACGGGAAGCTGAGGATGCTGGAGCTGGGGATGCTCCCTCCTCCTGGAGCGGTGCAGGCGGAGTGAGGGCAGTGGGCAGAGGAGGGGGCCGGCAGCATCCACCTCATGCCTTTTAATAAAACATGAATTAGGTGCCAACGCGTATTAGATTCACTTCCCTGGTGACAGAAAATCAAAGGCTTCTCCCATCTTTTCTAGAGGCGCGTTCCTGATTGATCTGGAAGAAGCAGCTCAGTGCGAGGGAAGGAGTCTATACACACCGAAACAGCTCTTTAATTTCTTAATTTAATATCTGACACGTAAAGATTCTCATTAAGCCAGTCAATGAAGCCTGGAAATACAATTTTCGTGCAAACTGTCGCTATCATAACTTACACGAAACTTCAGATGGTGCCCTGTAAGCGGAGTGATTAAAACCATTCATCTTCCCTGTCAGGCACCCGCTCCTGCACCCCCCTGGCCAGTCCCCTCCCTGTGCCCACTGTGGCCAACCCCCATGGGGCTGGTGGGTGCCACTATGGTGATGGGTATCCTCTGATGCTCTACAGCTGCATCCTAGTTGGATCCAGTGGGCACAGGGCAGAGCTGTCTGTACCAGCAGGAAGAGGGGCAAGCAGGTTATTGGGCATCACCTCACCAGGCACAGCCTTCACTCCCCAAGCCCTGGAATCCCCCTGCCAGGGCATGCGCAGGAGGGAGAGCTTCCCAAAGACACTAATTAGGCAAATTAATTCCTATTGAGCTGCAGCTCTTCTCTGCCTTAAAAAAAAAGAAAGAAAGGGGGAAAAAAGCTACTTATTTAGTGCTGATTAAATCCCAAATATCGAGACATAGATTAGATTTGAGACTGTTCCATGGGGGGTGACCTCTCACTGGGGCCTCCCAGCGAGTGCCCATCTGGCACTGAGGAAGAGGCCAACAGGGACTGAGGTTTGCACTGGGTTACAAGTCATTCCCCTTCTTCTCCTCCTCCTCATTCCTCATATCCCCTGGCACTACCAGCAGTGGACAGAGCATGTGTTTGCTGGGCTCATTCCTCCCGCATGGGCTGAGGAAGAGGATGGGAAAGCTGCATGGGCACACGACACCATCCTGGCACAGGACATCAGGGTGCTCTGCCATGTCAAAGCCTTCCTAAGCTTCAATGGTGCTCGCAGGAACCATCCATGAGGGGGAGCCAAGCAGGAATTCCATCATCACCAAGGCCTGAGAGTGGATTAATGATTTCTCAGGCTTCTCTCCCTTTCTCTGCCCTTCCTTCACCTCTTCTCAATTCAGCCCTGATGAGCATTTCAGCTCCTCGTGCAATTCCAGGGATGGGGCAGCCACAGCTTCTCTGGACAAGCTGTGCCAGGGTCCCACCATCCTCATGAATTTCTGTCCCAGCAGCTGGTATCCATCAGAGAAGAGCCAGTGACAGGGCAATAGGGACTCTTGAGCATCATTGGCTGTCCCATATGGATGGTGCCTATGGATACTGGGTATCAGATACTTTCTCCACCCACCCCAAGCATGAAGGTGCCCCGGCCTGCCCTCCCACTGGGGAGGGGGCACATCCCAGCATTCCAGATGGGTGCTCCAGGTACCCCAGGCAAAGTCCAGCTGCCATGCCTGGTCACCGAAGGATGCTCTGGTGAGGTGACAGCTGGGAAGAGCCTCCAGCACATTTCACTGTTGCGATTGCATGGAGGCCTACACAGTTCCAGCTGGGAGGAAGGTGGATGAGTGGGCACCAGCAGGGTCCCCCGGCTCAGCCTCTGCCCCCTGGGCTGCCACCTTGAGTGACTTCAACTCCAATGTCTCACTAGAGACAAAGCCTGCCCTGAACAACCAGCACCCACCTCATTCCAGCCCTGGGTCCTGCACCCACAGCACCCTCACAACGAGACCCTGAAGCTCTGAGAGGCATCTTGTGGGTAGCCAAAAGGTTCTGGAGGATATGGAGCCCGGTGCCTGCTCATCCAGCTGGCAGAGCAGCTTTCCTTGTCTTTCTCCTGCATGTTATCTGGAGACGTCGGAGCTGCCAGCTCCTGCCAGCGCTCGCGCAGCCTGACGTCGGTGCAGCTTGAAAGTGCGCGTGGCGTGTTTGATGTCAGGATTACCGGCTGGGTGTATTGTAAATGCTAAAATGAAATAAGAAGATTAGAGAAGAAAAGCGCCGCTCCGCAGCGTGCGCCTGCCGATTGCCTCCCGCCGGATCCACTGCAGAGGGCGGGGGGCGTGGGGACCCAGCCCGCTGGCAATCACACGGTGCCAGGGAAAGGGTTAAAGTGGGCCAAGCATCTTCCACTGACGCTGGTGCTGCCTGCCACCAAACCAGGGTGCCAGGCAGGACGGACCCCTTCCCATCTCCATGAGGACCACCGGGTGCCCCAATTCTCTGGCACATGTAAGTATTCATCCTGCCACCCCCCAGCCTGGGTCCCAGGGGTCAGGGAGCAGCCCTCTGTCAGCCCTGTCTTGCCTGGTGCTGGGGCAGAACATGGTGGGGCAATGGAGGGATGTGGGGTTGGGTGGGTGCCTGCAGCCTCGCAGGGAAACTGTGAGCTCTGCATCCCTTCCCACCATGTTGCATCCCTTCCCAGGAATGAGGGCATGGCCACTTCTTGCCACTGGGAGTTGGTTTTAGTGGGGAAAAGCCTTGTACTCACTTGGAGGTGGGTGATAACCCTCTGCAGGAATTTGGGAGTTTCCAAAGGGCAGGCGGGTGCTTTCTTCTCCCTCCCTCACGTGGCAGGACATTCTTGCACACTCTAGTCCAGATCCAGCTGTGGACAACTCCACACCCCTCCTGCATCCTCCTGCTCACCACACCAGCCTCTGCCATAGCCCTGCAGGAAAGAGGGAGAGCTAGAGGAAGGGAGGGAGAGTCGGCACAGGGTCAGGCTCTGCCGAGCCGCTCTCCATCTCCTGCTGACAGCAGTTTTCCCCTGAGCATCTGTGCTGGCACCTCAGAACCCGTCTCCACACACACCAGCCTCTCTGCAGGCAGGAGGGCAGAGGCATGTAATTGCAGCAGCAGCATGATTAGTCTTTATTTTGAGCTGCACCCTTGGCCTCAGCCTGGTAGAGCTGTGGCTTGTCTTGCTGGGCCCTGCTACAAGTGCTGGTGGTGAAGGAAGAAGAGGAAGAGGAAAGGGAAGCCATAGCAGGATCCTCATTGCACCTCTTGTGCTGGTCCTGCAGCAGCTCAGGGGGCACTGGGTTCACCCTCACGTACACAGTCCCACGTCCCTCCTGGCAGAATAAATCCTGAGCTTGCAGCTCCTCCCAGTATGGCAGAGCACCCTCCGCATGAATCCGCCCTGCCAGAGTCCCCTAACCAGCCAGGGGATAGCTGCTCATCCCCCCAGGAATTCTGTGGGATCTCCTCATCAGACCCTGACACCCAGGACTGGATCCAACATCCTGTATCCAGCAGCCAGGTGCATCCCAGGAACCGCTCCATCCTTCACCCACTCCTGTTCCCTGCACTGGCACTGCTGTGTCCTCCACCTGCTCCCACACCAGCCTCGGCACCACTGCCTGCCAGGGCAGCCCGTGGGTATCCCAGCAGCCCTGGAGCAGGCAGGACAGCAGGAAGCTGAGCACCAGCTGCCTCCAGAGACTCTCCCCTTCCCTGCAGCGAGGAACCAGGAGCAGGCTGGCGGCTGGCCCTGTGCCGTATCCATGTGGGTACCTGCTTCCTCCCTTATCTCCTGCATCTGCTCCAAATCAAAGCATCATTTCAATCTGGGAGAAGGTTTTTCTCCTCCTGCTACCAAATGCTATTGTTTTTCCAAGCTTGGGAGCAGCACCTCAGTCCCTTCCCTGGCCAGCCCTGCTCAGACACCTGTTCAGAGAGCCTCAAGCAACACCCCTCTCTGTTCTTGCCTGCTGAGGGCAGAGCTGTGGCACAGCACTGGGCTGTAGGGAGGAATACAGGGCTGGTACCCCCAGAAGAGAGAGGCTTGACCCCCTTAGCCCCTCAGTTTGCTGTTGGCAGCACTCTGTGACTGGGTTAATGTTCACATGGGGACTCAGAGCAGATGAGATCCATCACAGTGTCCATGGTCATCCCCCATCACCCATAACCCCTGGGACAAAAGTAGCCCAGCATCACCCCAGTGGGTGCAGACCCTCACTCACCCCCTACATTTCCTGGATGAGCCAGGGATGGCCAGGTCTGGCTTTGTCCCCTATGGGACTCACACACACACACACACACACATTGCCGCGGGGCTTCTGTTGCTTCTGTGCACAATTAATGAGCTTTAATTGCCTGTAAACTCATCGCCGCCAGCACCAGAGCTGCCATGGGAAGACGCTGAGTCGGGAAAAGGGAATGGGAAAAGAGAATCGTAGTAACTGTTGCTACGGCTGGACCTGCTATATCCAAAATGTGATGTGGCCGTGGCCAAGTGGGGCTACTGGTATTGCCCAGCACCAGGGAGGGGGCACGGGGGTCCCAGCACAGTCCTTGTACCCCTGTCTTCAGTGCTACCAACACCTCTGTGCCACAGAGCTGAGCCACATGGGATTCAGCCATCCTACTGAGAGCACCCAAACTGAGATGTGGCTGCACTTGGGGCCCCACAGAGGGGCTGAAGGGCTGCATGTGGTGGGGAGAGGTCCCTGCTCTCCCACTCTGGCTGTGTTTGGGGACCCAGGGAAGGGCTACAGGACTGGGGACAGTAGTGGTGGCCCCTCCCCTCTCCTCTGGCATTGTCTGGAGTCCCACAGAGGGTCTGCAGGACTGAGGACAGTGAGGAGGGGTCCCTTGCCTCCCCCTCTGTCTGTGTTTGGTGTCCCACATAGAGGCTGTGAGGCTGGGGACCACACCCAGCTGTGTGCCCCTCCACTGAACATGCCCGTGCCAACATGGCACTAATGAAGTCTGCAAAGGCCAGGGCTGGGGATGGCAGGAGGTGGGTTCTGTAAATGCCATTTTCTAGCTCAGTGCCCTGTAACACTCCCTGATGCTTGAGCTGAAATAACATGAACAGCGCATTTTAATCACCCTGTGCCGATTCCTGCACCCCCCACAGCTCCTACCCCCACAGGATGGGATGGCACTGGGAACCCTCAAGAGTGCCCAGCACTGCTCCCCAGGATGCCACTGTGGTGTGGGGACTCATGTCATGCCAGCACAGAACAGACACCACTTCTGTCCTGAATGGGCATAATGTCGATGACACAACATGGGACACATCACACAGCCAGGGATGGGAGAGTCCCCAGGAGTCCATATGTGGCCATGTGTACCTGTATGCACATGTGTTCACATGTGTCCTTCAGGTGTGCAGGTGTGGTTGACACACCTGAAGGATGGGGCCATCCAGGGGGACCTGGACAAGCTCAAGAAGTGGAATCACATGAGGTTTAACAAGATCAAGTGCTGGAGCTGCACCTGGGTCAGAGCAACCCCCAGAATCAATCCAGACTGGGGATGAGCAGATGGAGCAGCCCTGGGGAGAAGGACTTGGGAGTGCAGGTGGGGGAGAGGCTGGACATGACCCAGCCCAGAACCCCCCATGTGCTGGGCTGGTCCCACAGCGTGGCAGGAGGGGATCCTGCCCTTCTGCCCCCTCAGGTGAGACCCCACCTGCAGAGCTGCCTCCAGCCCTGGGCCCAGCACAGGAAGGACATGGAGCCGTTGAAGCGAGTCCAGAGGAGGCACCAAGATGATCAGAGGGATGGAGCAGCTCTGCTGTGAGGAAGGGCTGGGAGAGCTGGGATTGTTCAGCCTGGAGAAGAGAAGTTTTGGGGTTATCTAATAGTGGCCTTCCAGTGTCTACAGGACCATGCAAGAAGGATGGAGAGAGATTTGGGACAAGGGCCTGGAGTGATAGGACAAGAGGGAATGGCTTCACAAGGCAGGGTTAGATGAGCTACAAGGAAGAATTTCTTCCCTGTGAGGGTGGGCAGGCAGTGGCACAGGTTGCCCAGAGAAACTGTGGCTGCTCCATCCCTGGAAGTGTTCCAGGCCAGGCTGGACAGGGCTTGGCTAGTGGAAGGTGTCCCTTTCCGTGGTAGGGTGTTGGAACTAGATGGTCTTTAAGATGCCTTCCAACCCAAAACATTGTTGGCTTCTATGATTGTACGATGCACATGCAGGTCCAGGCTTGTAGATGCAGGTGTGTGTGCACTCACGTGCACAAATGCCTATGCCAAGCACAGAATCTCAGAATATTCTCAGTTGGAAGGGACCCACAAGGATCACCAAGTCCAACCCTTAGCCCTGCACGGGACCATCCCCAAGATGCACACGCTGCCCTAACACGCTGAAACACACACGTGTGCACACACACCCCCACCCTTATACCTCACATTTGTACCAGGTTTCATCGCTGCAATCCAAGGAAGTTTTGCCCCGAGCGCCGGAGCTGGGCGCGGTAGGAACAGGAGCAGTGGGAGGAGCGGGAGCAGTGGCAGCCAGAGCGACAACGCGCCCGCGCCGGAGATAAGTTGCTGCCACAAAGTTTTCTTTCCCTGCTAATTTTCTGATTAGCCCTGTCTGATGCGACGGCAGCAGCGCTCCACGGAGCTTATTCCAAGGCGGCGTAATCTTTCTAAGCAGCAAAGAGGGGCAGGGACGCCGCTGAGCTCCCGGCAGACAGAGCCCTGCGTCGGGAGGTAATAACTCTTCAGGGACTCGGCGCCGAGCGCTGACAAGCCGCCGGGAGGGCTGTGGAAATCCTTTCTGCGGATGAGCCGAGAGGATTCTCCCGCTATCCCCCTAAAGCCTGCGTGTCACCTAGTCCAATAAAAGGCATTATCGGGAAGGTGGTATTTCATTCTGGCGTATCTCAGTCCTCCAGCCCAGCCCCGGCTCTGCTGCTTTTACATGAGAACGGGGGGGGTTAGGACATGGTGGGTGCTGGTTGCTGCTTCCAGGGATGCTGATGGGTGGCAAGCTGCATCCCACTTTTTGTGCCTGCTCTCCATCCCTCGCCTTCACTGGCCCACCCAGCCCTGCACCCAGGGTGTGTCCTGCCCTGGGAATGACGCTAGGACACAGCATTGGATCTCAGCCCATCCACTCGTTCTCCTGTCTGCCTTCAAAGGATTGTGATTTTGGGGGGATCAGAGCGTCTGGGTGGACTCGTCATCTCTAGATGCCTCAGCCTCATTCTAGTCCATCCCTCAGCCAAGGCTGATACTGGGTCACCCTGGGGGGATCCTGCCGGCTGTGCAGGTAGTGGGCGCCAGGTAACCACAGCCCTGGGTCTGAGCAGAGTGGCTCCAGGATTGGGGAGAGTATCTGGAAGGAGGTGTTAGGGGTATCACACAGCAAGAACAATGGACCTCTTGGTGCAGGAGGTCACCCTGGGGTGGCCCTGGCTGTCCCATGTCCCCTGGATCCTGCTTGGTCCTGGCAACCCACAGGAGATGCCAAGTCCCCAGGGATGGGGCATGTAGTATGCCATGACAACCAGGTGGTGCTCACAACCAGAGGGGACACCAGCCCTAACTCCTGAACTGTCAAGGGTGTTCCCTGCTGCTGCCACTTTGTCACAGCCCCAGGATGAGGGGGACCAGCCACGTGCAGGACTGGCAGTGGCGGGAGCACCCACGCCTGCTCCGACCGGCTAATTTACTGTGTCGCTGTGCACTGCACTAGCCAATAACTCTGAAATGATGTGGAGATTTGCAGCCAAACCTTCTCATAAAGAGATTTAGGAGGGTGACAAAGATAATTAAACATCCTTCTCTGAGTATTGACTTGCAGCTGAAAGGGGAAAAAATAACCACATTTTTCACAGTCCTTTTAAATCATCCTGATGCCCGGCTGGGGCACTGTGCAAGCAAGCCCTGGCCTGGCAGTCATGGGGCTGCTGGTGTCTCATCCCTGTCTGCCAGGCTGGGAATAGTATGGGGGAGTAGAGCAGGAGTTTGGGGAGCATGGTGGTGCAGGGTTCCAGGTCAGCAGGAGGCAGGAGGGATGCTCCAGGGCAAGAAAGGGGTGACATGAGACAACATGAGGAGAAGGATTCAGCTAAAAATGAGCAGCATAGAGGGGTGGTGGAAAGGTTAAGGAGAGGCCTTTGAGGAGCAGCAAATACACATGAAAGCATCTGCAGTGTGTTCGCAGGTGTGTCTGCACACCCCTAGAGCACATTTGCACCCCTGGAGGTATGTCCAGGGGTCAGGGAGTGCTCAGCAACTGTTGGCTACCCCAGAACCCAGCTGGAGCCATGGGATGTGTGTCTGCCAGCTGCATGTGCTGACACACGTATGGATGGGTAACACTCATGTGCAGACACGTGGTCTCTGTGTCAGTTGTGGATTCCATGCCACTAGTGATGTGGAGGAGCCACAAGTGCCTGCTGGATGTCCCTGTGTGTGGCAGGATCCTGTGAACACATCACTGCTCCATGGGTGTGCCCACACATATGCTTGCCCCAGGGTGCTGCCTTTTCCATGCCATGTATCACACACATGTGTCATTGTGAAGTGTCCTGTGTAGGCATGTTACGTGGATATGTGGGATGCTGGAGGAGCATCCTGGGGCAGGATCCTGCCCTGATAAGACCCCAGTTCTAGGACACAGAAGTGGCAGAGGGGTACACGGGAGGTGTATCATAGCATAGTTTGGGTTGGAAGGGATCTTACAGACCATTTTGTTCCATCCCTCCAATACATGTAGTCACTCCACCCACAGGACCTTCTGACCCTCCTGCAATGGGTCAGAGCTGCTGTGGGACCCGACTCTCTGCACCCCAGGGAGCCCACCCCATACGTTGCCTTTCACTAGGTTTCGTGAGGGCAGGGCTGAGCCCAAAGTTCATGGTGTGGGTGAGCAGGGGGCCCTCATCCCACCTCTCCATGCCTCTGTCAGCTGTGCCAGCCCCTGGGAATGCGCCTGGCAGCCTGCCCCAACAACTTCTTGTGCTTTGCCACCAGTGCCACCCAGTTTTGCCAGATGGATGCTCTATGCTCCCTCCCTCCCTTTGCCAGGGGGCTGGTGCTGCCCCTGCCCATCCCCTCACAAAGTGGTGCCAGGGATGAGACCTGGGAACAGGGAAGGGACCCAGCAGTGCTGGATACCCTGGATGTGCTGGGTCTCAGCTCCAATAAGGACTGTGGAGAGCAACCCACACACACACACACTTTTCCCTGACACCAGAAAACCCCAAAGTGGCAGAAAAAGCTCTGTGTTAAAGCTGGTGATCCTGGGTGCAGGATGTCCATGTTGACCCTGCCTTGTACTCACTGCCAGGAGCAGGAGGGATGCAATGCTAATGCCAGGTGGGAGCAAGGAGGAAAAGGGATTTTCTGGGGCCTCATCCCATTCTCTGCTTAATGGTAAAATTCACGCAGCGATGCCCTCTTTGAGCTCCTTGGCAATGAGAGGAGCATCCCCCCAGAATGCCCACTGTCCTGGGGACCCTTAACTGGGACCAGTAATACTGAGCCTGAATCTGAGGTGCAAAATGATCTCCGAACCCCCTTGAGCTGGCAAGACTGAGTTGTCCGTGGGGTGCCACAGAATAGCTCAGAGCAGCAGGGGACACTGAGCCCAGGGGTGCAGAGCCACCCCTGATGTCACACGAGGAGGACACATCGGGGTACAGCCAGCACCTGCCTGGCATGGGTGTGGGGAACCCAGGTCAGACACAGCCTCAGCCGCCACCTCCACCTCCGTGGACGAGCTAGAGGCATCAGCGTGGAGCAGGGCGACACTTCAGGGCTTCTCTCTGTCTCTAGGCTTGTACCTTTCCCTGGCAGTCTCCGGTGCTGCCCCTCTCTGTCTCCCTCTCTGTCGCTGTCGCTGCCGTCCGTGGAGCACGCGTGACACCCAGTGGGTGAACATCAGACTGCACACGCGGGGTGAGCGGCAGCAGAGTCCCTGTGCACGGTAGCAGTGGCCTGATAATGTTATCCATGTGAGGGACATGGTTCTCCTGTGCGGAATGGGGAGGCACTGCCCGAGGGGCTTGTAGGTGTGTTTGAATTCAGTTGGGTTGGATGGGGTCATGACTGGGAGGTCCGAGCGCAGTGGGGTCTCACTGGGGTTCTGGAACCTCTCCAGGCAACTGGGAGTCCCTCCAGCCCCTGTGCTCTGGAGTCTAACAGACATCTGCGGGTCCTTTAGCCCCGGGGCTCTGGGGTCTCTCCAGGCATCTGGGGGTCCCTGCAGTCCCAGGATTCTGGGGTGTCTCAGACATAAGGGAGTCCTCCAGCCCTGGGACTCTGGGCTCTTTCCAGGCACCCAGGGGTCCCTACAGCCCCATGGCTCTGGATTGTCTTCAGGCATCTGGAAGTCCCTGCAGCCCCAAGGCAATGGGGTCTCTCCAAGCACTCATGGATCCTTGTAACCTTGGGACTCTGGGATCTCTCCAGGCACCCCAGGGGTCCCTGCAGCTCTGGGGCTCACCAGAGCTCTGGTGTCTCATCGCTGCCCCGTCCCCACTCCTGTCATGTGAGTCTCTGTAGCCCCAGGGCTCTGGGGTCTCACTGAGGCTCTGAAGTATCCCTAGGATCTTGGGAGTTCCTGTAACTTTGGGACTTTGGGGTCTCATTGTGGTCCCAGGGGTCTCTGCAGCCCCGAGGCTTTGGAATCTCACTGAAGACCCTGTGGACCCCTGCAGCTCTGGCACTCCAGGGCAGTTCCTGAAGTCCTGGGACTCTGGGACCACACATGGCACTCAAAGGTCCCTGTAGGCCCAAGGCTCTGTAGTCTCCCCACGGGTCCCTGCAACCCCAGGGTGTTTGATGCCTTGCACCACTCCTGGGACAGGATCCCACTTTTCCCTGGCTTTCCTGCCTTTCACTGTCCCTTAAAGGTGAGGCAGCCCAGCCAGAACATGCCCTGATGTCTCTCAGGTACTTATCACCTTTCTGCTCCCATTCTGGGACCATCCTCACCTCCCAGCCACCACCTCCAGATGCTGTGTGGCAGCTGTAATCCTCCCGATTATTCCAGCTGGATTTCTCTGGGACAAGAAACTCTCAGCCCATCTTTAGCTTTTCCGCCTAACTCTCTTTTTCATTCCCCAGGAGATAAACCTTGATGGAACAAGGATCTGAGGGAAGCCAGTGTTGTGGTTCATATAAAGCCAAAGCAGAACAATTTTCTGTAGGAAAAACATTTTTCATTTCAATTTACAAAGGCTTTCAAAGTTGATTCTCAGAGGAGCAGGAGTGGTGGCTGCAGAGGGGATTGGATGTTCTTCTCCAGCTCTGTAGGGGCTGGAAGCCTGTCATGCTGAGGCATCCAAGCTCATTAATGGAGCTGTGAATACCCACATGCAATGCTCTGCAACCCCACTCCCAGCATGTAAATCCCACATCCCAGTTCTGGAGTCTGTAAAGACACTTGGAGGGTTTAGAAATTTGACCCGGAAAATGAAAACAGGAGGAGAAGGAAGAAGGGAACAATAAGTCAGACAGAGACAGAATGGGAGTTGAGTCCTCCTTGCCATACCCTAACCAGACCCACCAGGCTCTGGAGAGGCTCCACCCATGAAGCTGATGGCTGTGGGACACACAGGGATCCCTGGGGCTGCTGGTGTGACAGTGACCCATGTCACCTCCACTACCCTCACAGTGAGAGTGTGGCCAAGAGCAGGAAGCTGCATGCTCCCTGTCAGCCCAGGGAATGGAGCTCTGTGCCAGTCACGGGGCCACCACGAGCTGCCAGCATCCCAGAGCCAAGGAAAGCCAGTATCCCACTAAACCAGGTGTGATGAGCCACTACCTCTATCCACAGGGTGCAGGTTCAGCCAGCCCCAAAAGCAGGGTCTGGAAGGCACCACGCAATGGGGACTCACCATCCAACTCTCTACTAACATAATCCTGCAAAACGAGCTTTTAAGGCCCATCTCCCTCAGGCTCAGGCCTTGCTAAGGTGACAGCTGACAGCTATAATGTCCCCAGGGACACATCCCTTATTTCCTCCCTCCCCACTGCTGAGCTCCTGACACTTCCTCCACAGAGGATGGGAAGGACAAGGCTGTCATACCTTGGAGGTACATCAAAAAATTGTTCCTCAGATCAAAGAATCATCATAATCACAAAATAGTTTGGGTTGGAAGGGACCTTAATGCTCCACTTGTTCCATCCCTCTGCTATAGACAGAGACACCTTCCACCAGCCCAGGTTGCTCCAAGCCCCATCCAACCTGGCCTTGGACACTCCAGGGATGGGGCAGCCACAGCTTCTGTGGCCAACCTGTGCCAGGGCCTCCCCACGCTCACAAGGAAGAAATTCTTCCCAATATCCCATCTAACCCTGCCCTCTGGCAGTGAGAAGGCCTTGTCCAAAGTTCCTCTTGTCCTGTCACTCCAAGCCATTGCCCAAAGTTCCTCTCCAGCTCTCTTGGAGCCCCTTTAGGCACTGGAAGATGGTCTAAGGTCACTCTTCTCCAGGCTGAACAATCCCAGCTCTCCCAGCCTGTTTGCATAGTAAGGGGCTCCAGCTCTTGGAGCATCTCTGTGGCCTCCTTTAGACTCACTCCAAGAGGTCCACAGTCAATGAAGATAAGTTAAACACGCTGTGACAGAGCCAAGGTCACACTAAGGTGTGGCTTCGCATTTGCTACACTCACCTTCCTCTCTTCTCCTCTGAGTGTGCAGGCTCCCAACAGCATCACCCAGATCCAGACCTTGGATCCAAAAGACCCAAGGGCAGTGATAAATGTGTTTGGTTTGAGCCCTGAGGGCTTCCAAGTGGGTCATGGGAACCCAGCTCAGCTCAGCTGGTGGCTTGCAGGGGGCATGTGATGGTGACCAGCAAGCTCTTGGATAGCTACATTGTTTACCAGCTTGATCACTGGTCCCAGCGGCTGCTGCAGAGAAGAAAGAACTTTCCATTCAAATTTCCAGGATGTCCAGCCAGGGAGAGAAATGGTCCTGTCTCTCAGGCACAGAGAGAAATGTGGCCAGTCAGGGCTGGTTCCACTTCAGTGACACTTTGCAAGCAGCCTGCTCCTTCCCACAGAGCCAATCAGAGCTCCTCCATCCCTGGGACTGCAGTGTCCTCTCCTCTTTCACCCCATGGACACACTTGGAGGCCACAAAAACTCCAGGATCAGGTCCTTCTCCCACACACACATGGCCTCTTCAGGCTGTGCCTGGCTCCTGCAGGGCTGGGGTCACTGTCCCTGCTTGCACATGGACACAGAGATGTGCACAGGCTCACACACACTCCTGTGCACCCGATGGCACACTACAGCAATGGTGTCACTCCCTCTAGGCCATAAATCTGTCTGGCCACCCTTGTTCCCTGCTCTGCAGCCCCAAGGCCACCTCAAGGTCTTTCCAGCTCCAGATCTACCACTCCCTGCCCACTGCGGCAGCTCTTTAACCAAGCGTGGCACTTGGCATCTCTGTCTCTGGCACCCAGAGCTTCCCAAGCTTGGAAACACAGGGCCCCACTACGATCCAGTGTGCCTGGAGGAGCAGAACAGGCAGTGCAGGCAGCCTTCCTCCCCAGGCAAGGCCCTGGGAGCAGCTGCAGCTCTCCAGCTGTCTCCCTGTTGTCCCTTCCATGAGTTTTATCATAGTGGATGCTGGTCTTAAGTGGGCGAGCCCAGGGTGAGTACTGGGGCTGTTCTCCATCCTCATCACAGGACTGGATGAGGCGGTAAGTGCACCCTCATCTTGCAGCAGAGGCTAAACCTGGGGGAAGGGGTGTGCAAATGGCAGAGCCTGAGTCCATGTGGAGCCCAAGAAATCTAAAATTTAGGTCAAGAGAAACCTTGTGGATATCAAGAAATTGGGCAAGATAACCTCAGGTTTCACCTAGCCTGGGAATCAAGGGACTGAGCTGAGACTGAACAAGGTCCTGGATAGGGTTCTGGACAAGCTGAACAAATGGGATGAACTGCACCTTGAGGAGGAGTGTGGCCACCAGCCTGTCCCCTCTGTGCACCTCCAGGGAACCCCCAGCTGCGTGGTGTGTCCAGAGTGGCCTTCCCATTTCAGGGAGAGGCAGAGGAGCAGGAGAGAGAGCAGATGATGCTGGCAGGACTGGGACCCAGGGCTACAAGAGGGGTGGGTTGGGGTTTACCAGCTACCTGGAAGGCCAGTGCATTGCTGATAGAGCTGGTCTCTCTTGGTGGAGCATGAGATGTATCAAAGGACAAGGGGCATTAATTACAGCTTCAGAGTGAGCAGTGGAATTGCTATTCTTTCCCCTGGGTGGTGGTGCAGCTGTGGGACCTGTGAGGTGTGTGAGTCCATCCTTGAAGACGGGTTAAAGCCATGGGTGACTTCACCTGTGCTAGTGGTGTTTCTGCTCCAAACAGGAGGGATAAAGACCCCCAGGGATCCCTCCCCACCACCTGTGAGCCCAGCAGGGGGCAAATTCTCACCTGCAAATTCTTTCCCATCCCCAGGCCAGGAGCCCACCCCACACTCTCAGGACACCTTGACAGCCAAGGTCCTGTGCACTGGAGCGCAGCCCCATCCCAGGCATGCCAGGGCCCACGCTTGAATTGTTTCCGCCGTGGTGCCGGCAGGCCTGGCCGCTGCTCCTGGCATCAGCTGATCCTCCCAGTGAGCTGGTGCTGCTGCAAAGTCAGGCACAGAGATTGCCAGGGCACCGGTGAGGGGAGAGCAGGGGCAGCAGGACGAGGGGCTCAGGGAGCCGAGGGCAGCTCTGCCCTGAAAGCTGAGCCACCTGCGCACTGCTACCTGCTGAATAATAGAGGAGCTGACAGCCAGCGGAGAGAAATGTGATGCTGGTGAGCCAGCCCGGGAAGACATCTGAGCTCCCAGCAGCTGCGATAGCAACTGCAGGGAAGGAGCCTTCCCCCTGCTGCTCCGTGCAGCACAGCGTGGCCGGGGTGGCTGGAGGTCTCTGCCCACGCCAATGTGCCTGGGTGACGAGTGCCCACTGCAGGGGCACAGTCTCAGGGCTGGGAGGATGATGTGAGCTGCAGCAGGCACCCAGCGAGGCAGAGCTCAAGGGCATAGCTGGGTTTCCCGGGAGGTGAGGCAGAAAGAGCCTGCCTGCAGTCAGTGCCCACGCCTGGGGTCCAGCAGCTCAGCCCCATGTCCAGAGGAGGGGAGATTGTTTATATCCCGGATGACTCCGACTTCAGCTCCTTCAGGGATCAGTGCGAGAGCCTGGAGGGCTGGCACTGTCGGTATAACAAGGCTGGTGTGACCGTGTGGAGTCAGGGCCAGGAGGAAAGCTGCACCGTGCAGAAAATCAAGGTAAGCAGGCGCTCGATCTTCCCTGCCCAGCAGCTCCAGAGGGTCCCTAGGGTGCTGACCATGCTTGGGGTGCACAGTCCAGGTGGTCTGGGGGTGTTTCTGCCCCCAGTTTCAGGGCTGGCAGGGTTAGACTCCCCAGAGGTGCTTCCCCAGCTGCTCCACAGGCTCTTGCTGCTTTATCCTCTCGACTTGCCGGGATGCCCAGGGCAGCCTCCTGCTATGTGGGCTCACATTGCGGCTGCCCTTGATCTGGACACAGGTGGGAAGGCCCTGAGATCAATTACGTTATGGAGACAGCCTTGCAGGGAGCCCCCGGACATGAGACAGGCTGATGGGATGCCTCCTGGGTGTTCTTTCCCTGGCTCACCATCCTGGGGCACATCACCTCATATCCTCACTGGAGGAGCGTCTCAGAGAGTTTAAGAGCCTTCATGTGCTGTCTCAGGAGGATTGTTGCTTGTCAGGAGATGAATCTGAGGTACTAGCAAGGTTCAGCCAGCCCTTGGGTTGTTGTTACACCTTATTTCTCATCTACACAGCCCCAGTGATACTACCAGAGATTACAGCACGCTGAGGGCACAAGGTGCACTCCATGTGGGAGCATCCTGCAGGTCCATGCTTGGCTCCGTGGTGGGTGTCACAGGCTCTGGCTTTTCTGGCCACCAAGAATCCAGACTGCTGGGTGGGGTTGGGATTCACCAAAACAAGGAGGGCAGACCACCTGATTGAGAGACTGGGAGTGTTAGGGGTGGGTTACCATGACCTGAGGAGCAAGGAAGGCATGGGGAGGTGGTGAGAGATATAACACACTGGAGGAGGCTCTTGCACCAGTCTCCTGAATACAGAATAACCAGCAGCACATCTCAAGTGCTTGCACTCCAGCCCATGCACTGCCAGCTGGAAAGGTACCAAGTGGAGCTGGGCACACATTGCTGCCATGGAGAGAGGCCCTTCAGGGCCAAAGAGAGGAGTAGGAGAAGCAGGTGTATCCTGCAAGACACATTTCATTGCTGCCATGAGCCAGGGAAGAGCTTCTGGACTAGGATCAGGGAGCACTTAAGCCAGTTGGGCATGCACAAGTCACAGGGCCAGGGAGGACATACACAGGGGTGCTGGGTGATCTGGCCAACATCTCTTTGAAAAGTCCTGGTGCCTGCAGGAGCTCCCTGATACCTGGGAAAAGGCCACCCATCATATCTATCTCCCAAAAGGGAACTCCAGGGTACTATGGGCTGCTGTGTCACCTCCTTCCCTGGGAAGGAGATGGAGACCATCATCCTGGAAGCCATATGCTGAAGGAGAAGGGCAGTGGTGACAGCAGCAGGGACCTACCAAGGGCAAATCATGACTGAGCAGCCAAATTGCCCCCTCCAGCAAGAGACTGCCTGTGTGGGTACAGGCAGATCAAAGAGAGCCCTATACTGTGACTTTAGCACAGCCCTGGACAGGGTTTCCCATAGTCTGTGTGTTGCCACAGTGCTGAGATCTGGACTGGAGAAGTGGATGCTGCTCGGTGTGACCAGGACAGGCTTGGAAGGACAGGCTGGCACGAACTCCTGGAGTCAAGCCAAGGTCAAACACACAGCATGGAAGAGGGGGTGCAGTTATGTCCCCCTTGCCACCATGAGCCACACAGGCAGGGGAACCCAGGCATGTCCAGGGAGGTCAGGCACCATCACTCAGCCTGGTTCATTGCAAGGTATACCTCCTTTATGTGGTTTTTCCCTACCCTGAAGAGGGCCTTGGCATAGTACAGGGGTTAGCACTGACCAGAGACTCTTCCCAAAACATGGGATGGAGGATGCCATCCAGTCCATGAGGGAGAGCTGAGCTGCACAGCTCTCTGGGACTTGGGGACAGAAGAGCTGCAGTCATCCATTAACTGAGGGAGTTAATTAACCCAGAGATCACTGAGCAGTTGGAGCTTTGGATTTTTCCCACCTGAAATCCCTTCGGATGGTTTTGGGCTCTGTGTTTTACCACCCCAGCTGACCACCTGCTATGCCTGGACAGGTGGGGCTGTTGTTCCATCCGAGGCTGGAGAGAGTTGTGGACAGGCTTAAGTGGGGAACTTGGGGAGTGCCAGACTGAGAAGCTCCTGCTGTGATAACCAGAGCTTCCATAAGCCGTATGAGCTCCACCTACAGCTGGAAACATGCCTCTCCCTGCAGCAGCAGCACTCCTGACCCAGCTGGGAGCGGGTGGCTGGGGCGGGGGAGCCAGAGGAGGGGGCTGGGTGCTCCCACACTCCTCCACGGTGCCCTGGGGACTGCAGCACATCTCCAAGCCTGTCCTGGGCACGAGTCCAGCACACTGGGCACAAACCATCACCCAGGCCACCGGGGAAAGCTTGCCTGAGATTGATGGGACCTGCCACGTTCAGAGGGCCATCTCCAATTACACAGCACCTCATCAAAGATGCAAGGCCTCTAATGAGGAGCAGATGACATCTCCTTCCTCCCAGCATTGAGAGGAGCAGGGCAGTCATCTTCATCAATAATGCACCAGCTGGTGAGGGTGGGCAGCTCCACAGCTCCAGTTACAGCTGGGCCCCCTCCAGCCTCCCCAGACTGGACCCCACACCCAAGACCATCATGCCAGGGCAGGAGCATCCCTTTGCTTGCCCTGCAGGAACGTTGGGTGAGGGTACAGAGCAAGGCTCAGAGTCTGCAAAGCCTGGACCACCAGGCCTCTCTGTTTGAGGGAAGAGGGTCTTTCCAGCTCCACTCTAAGTTGCAGGACCAGGAGCTCTGCCTGGGCTGTCCTGAAGCAGAGACATGCACCATGTGTGCAGAGCATCCTCCATGGCATACACGCTTTACAGCAGCACAGGGATGCACCACTGCCCACAGAGACAGCCTAAAGCTCTGTGCCATGAGAGTGAGCGCTGACCCCCTGCCTGTCTCCCCACAGACCCGAATCTCCTGTAAGGATGTCCCTGCCGAAACCCTCTATGATGTGCTGCACGACACCAGCTACCGCAAGAAATGGGACTCCAACATGATCGAGACCTACGACATCGGGCGCCTCACCGTTAACGCTGACGTTGGATACTACTCCTGTGAGCAGCCCCTAGAAAGTCCCCCTCCACAACCCCACACCCCTTTGAGCCTGTGTGGGGTTGTGGGGATTGTGGTGTAACTGGGTCTGTCTGCAGGGAAGTGCCCGAGTCCCCTGAAGAACCGGGATTTTGTCACCTTGCGCTCCTGGCTGCCCCTGGGCAATGACTACATGATCATCAACTACAGCGTCAAGCACCCGGTGAGCCCCTCCAGCAGCCCCTAGCCCTGGCAGTGGTGCCAGCAGGCACAGGCAGGGCTGGGCAGCAGCTCAGGCAGGCTCTGAGGGGCATGGAATCTCTCTGCAGAAATACCCACCCCGGAAGGATTTTGTGAGGGCCGTGTCCCTGCAGACAGGTTACCTGATCAAGGCCAACGGCGACGGTGCCTGTGTTCTCTATTACCTCACCCAGGTGGACCCTCGTGGTGAGTGCCAGCAGGACGGAAGGGTGCACTGTGTCTGCTCAGGGATGGGTCCCAGTGTAACCCCAAAGCTTACCCACCATAGCTCTCCATCACCCAGGAGAGTGGGGACAATTCAAGAAAAATGGAGTCTCCTCCTGGGGCACTACTGCCATCAGCCCTGGTGTTGCTCAGGTTGGCACAGAGCAATGCAGGCTCTTGGTGCCTTCTCTGGGGCTGGCCCTGGTTCCCTGAGTGATGGGGCTTTGGGCTCTTGCAGGGTCGCTGCCAAAGTGGGTGGTGAACCGTGTCTCCCAGTTTGTGGCACCAAAGGTAAGCAGGGTGCATGGCTAGTGGTGGAATGCACAGGCAGCAGGGATGAGCTGCCCCTTAGTACCCCTGGGTAGGGGCAGGATGGGTGGTGGATGATACAGGGCCCACAGAATGGGTGCTGGGTGACACACAGTTCACAGGATAGGTCCTAGGTGACCCAGAGCTCACAGGGCATGTACTGGGCTATCCAGGGCTCACAGGATGTGTCCTGAGTGACACACAGGATGGGTGCTGGCTGACCCAGGGCTCACAGAATGGGTACTGGGTGATCCAGAGCTCACAGGATGGATCCTGGATAGGAAACTAAATGTGTGCTGGGTAACACTGAGCGTGCTCTGGGCATGCTGCTGGGGCTGTGTGCTCCAAGCCAGGCCCCTATCCCCTCCCAACACCCCCAAAAACTAGCAGTGGGGGAGCTGTGAGCTGTGCCCACAGCCCAGGGCAGTTCCATCCCCAGTCCTGCTCTACCCACAGGCCATGAAGAAGATCTACAAGGCTGGGCTGAAGTACCCAGAGTGGAAACGCAAGCATGACCCCGAATACAAGCCCTGGGTGTACCCGGAGCAGAACACCCTGCCCAGCGTGAGCCTGGCCGAGCTCTCTGTGCAACACGCTGACTCTCTGGAGAACATCGACGAGACGGGGCTGTCCGAGGACCACCTGAGCACCAGTGACCACGAGGCCTGAGCCCTCTCCACAGGCTCCTGTGTGGGGACCCCCTAATGACCAAGGCTTGGCAGCCAGGGGCATGGGTGGGAATTTGGCCGTGTCCCCCAATAGTCAGATTTGCTCTCCAACTCCTTCATCATAGACCCCCCTACCCAGGCAGTGAGGCACTGTCCCATGGGAATCTGAGTCACAAGTGCTGGAAAGAGGGAGGATGGGCACCCTGGTCCCCCCTGTGCCCATGGAGATGTCCCCACAGGAGGCAGTGCTGGCAGTGGGAGTGGGTGCCCCAAGGAAAGGCTGGGCAGAGCAAGAGAGGGGGAACCCTTCATGGGGTGTAGGAGCTTTCCTGGTACCAAGACATGTCTCTACCACTGTAAGACCTTCTAGGGTGTCCCTCAAATATCTGGAAGTGGGGAGCTGTTGGGGTTCTGCTCAGGCTTTGCAATGGCACAGGGCTTGGATTGACCCACTCTGTCCCAAGGTCTGCCACACCCAAGGTCAGGCTGGACTCACTGCAGCCCACCAAACCCCACCACGCTTTGTGTGAGCCCCTCACCTCAGGGAGCACTCCCAGGTCCTCTCCTGAGTGTCAGACTCACCTCTGCAGGCTGTCTCTGGCCCAGATGGCTCTCAGGGCCCCTTCCCCAGGTGGTGTCTGGGTGGGCTTGTCCTGGCAGTGGGTCTCGGGCAGCCTATGTCCCCACTCCCTCGGTGTTTGCCACTGTTGTGGTTTCTGGCACAACAATAAAGGGATTGGTGTGTATGCAAGAGGGCGTCAGGCTGGCATGGGATGCTGTTGGCACCAAGCCCACCCAGAGGGGGTCCAGGTGCTTGATCCAGGTCATACAGGAGGGTTAGTCCATCTCTGCAGCCCCAGCACCCTGGGGTGACCCTCAGCAGGCCATGGCAGAGCAGGAGACATGGATACCAGCTCTGCACCCCCACATGCGTGTGGGTGAGCGTATGTGGGCACGAGGCAGCTCCCACCAGCCAACAGGAAGTTGGTCTAGACAGACACTACAGCAGGAATACGCTGACAAATGAGGGATTTTCCACCCACTACTCGTCCCCACACTCTGAGGCTGCCTGTGGACACCGGGCTCCTGCCACAGCTGCGTTTAAGCCTGACCTGTGTACATGGGGCCATCACTGATGATGGTGCTGGGTTGCTCAGCTCCAGACCTGTCTCAGCAAGGTAAAAACTATGGGACATGGCCAGGATGTCACAGTCACTCTCACAGCCAGAATGTGGGGGACAATCAAAGCAGTGATGGGGAATAACTCCCTGTTAGCACCCAGGGTTTGCAGCCTGCCCATAGCCACATGACACTGTGGCTTTTGGGGCCCCTCTGGCCCAGTCTAAGGCTCCCTGGTCCCCCTGACTGGCTGTGGTCGTCCCACAGAGTTGTGAGTGCCACTGCCCTGAGTGTGCTTTCCTTTTCTTCAGCTCATCTGGACACCCACTCCAGCATCTCAGGTGTGAATGTTCACTGTCTCCCTTTAGCCACCCCCTTTGGTCATGTATGTCCCCCGTGCTGCCTCAGGGGGACATCACACACACACACACACACACACACACACACACACAGAGTGCTGGGAAGGGGCAGGAGGTCCTGGCTGTTGGGACAGATGGCTCACACAGGTTGCAGCTAGGCTGGCTGCACAGACACAGCCAGGGTGAGGAGCTGCCTCCACAAGGAAAATGCAGAAAATTCAAGGACAAGAGATGTACAGCTCCCTCCTCCCAGTGCTCGGGATTCATGGTGAGGGGAGTAGTGCCCATTCCCCATGCTGCTCCCACCATGGCAGCAGACAGAGGGCACCCGCAGCAGGGAGGATTTTACCTGTGAAAAGACACATCCTAATCCCAAATTGTCCCCAAAACACTTTGAAAGAGCTGGGCAGGGAACTGCGGCCAGAGCAGGGGGAATAAAATCCCTCATGGGGCAGATCCCACTGGCATTCCACTGGCATCAGGGTGCTGGGATGAAGACCACCCCTCACAGCCTCAGTCCTGCGGGAAGCAGCCTCATCCTGTCTCATTCCCCGGATGTTTCCCTGCAGGATCAGGCTGCAGCTCTGCCGTGGGGTTATTTTTAGCCAGCCCTGAGTGGGTGTGAGGAGCTGCTGCCTGAGCGTCGAGAGCCTGGTGGGGAGACTCCACTCCCCAGCCAGCCCCAGAGAATGCTATGCCAGGATAGGTGATGTGTCAGCCCAGGATGTGGCCCAAAATGACCAGGATGGTGGTGGCACGAGGTGGACAAGGGCTGCTGGGGTAACAGGGACACTGGTCCACAACCAGCACTGGGCTGTAGCAGAGCCCTTGGCCCCCAGCATCACCCTGGCCAGGGAGCAGGGTGAAACTTGGGGGGCTCGAGAGAGGNAGGGCCAGACATGTGGGGGCTGTAGCCCAGCAGGAGAGCCCAGCTGGACGGCTTTTCCTGCCTGGCCCGAGAGGAGAGGAGCCGCCCGTGCGCAGAGATTGGAAAGGAAACGGGAAGCTGCTGCTGGAGGAGAGATTAGCCCGGAGGCAGTGATGTCAGCCGGCTCCCTGATGGATGGGGGCCAGGGGGAGCATGGCATGGGCCCCCCATCCTGGCCACACACAGTGTCAAACATGCACCAGCTGGGGGAGGATGTGACTCCATCCCTGGATCTCCTGATTTGCATCTCCTGAATGCATGGATAGGTCTTGGGCGGCTCTTGAGACCACCACTCACACCAGGACCCTGAGCCCAGTGAGAAGCCCCCCTGCAGCCCTTCTTACCTCATGGACTAACCTTCAACAGGGCTTTTTCTGGAAAGGTCCAGCAGGTTTCCAAGCCCAGCAACCTCAAGCCTCCCTCTCCCAACTCCTCCACCAAACGCTCCCAGGGGCTCATCTCTCTGCCATGCCCTGGCAAGCCCTACAGGCTTAGTCCCAAACCCACATTTCCAGCTGTTAAATGTGACATTTACCCTCTAGGTATGAGCCCTGAGTATCCCTCACCGTGGCCTGCTCCCAAGAGATGGTTCCACCATCACCCTACACATCCCCTAGCATGATCCAGCATGGGTAAGGCTGAAGGAAAAGCAAGGGCTGCTCCAGGGTGAAACAAAAGCTGATGACTAGGAATGGATAGATCAATGGATAGATGACTGGGAGAAGAGAGGAAGGGAGGGAGGGAGGGAGGGAGGGAGAGAGGAAGGTATGGGTAGAAGGAGGGAAGGAAGGAAATGAATGGAGGGATGAAGGGAAGAATTGTTAAAGAGGTGGATGGATGGGCAGCTGGACACATGGACACTGAGGGACAGTGTCATCCTGGGTACTGCCCACAAAGGGGAAGGACCACACAGGCCTTTGTGCTGGAAGGATGCAACCTTCACTTTGATGTTTGCTTCCTCCAGCCCTCGCCAGCCTCTTTCCAAAGCCCAGTCCCCAGCCCCAGGGGTGTTTTCTGATCCTGCCCATCTGTCTCTTCCAGAGAGCAGGCAAGACCTTCCTGCTCTGTGAACACCACAGCCAGGACAGGGCTCTCTGCCTCTGCTCAAGGATGCTGCCAACTAAATATAGATCCTGTCAGCAGGATGGCAAACACTGAGATCGGGCAGAGGCTTTGAAACCTGTGCTGCAGAAAGTGGGGCTGATAGGAAACCCTTGGGAAACATCCCAGACACAGCACACACCTCAGGGCTTCAAGTGCCCTGCTATGCCCAGCTCACCTCCAGCACAGCTCTGTGCCAGTTGTGTGGCTCCAGGGTGGTCCCTGACAGGGGGATGTCTCAGCTCAAGCTGCCCTCATGGATTTTGGGGAAGGGGAACTGCCCCCTGGGAACCAGGTGCTGGGGATTGGCAGAGGTGCTTGAGCAGGGAGTCCCCCTTTGCCAAGGGAACTGAGCCCCAATTCTGGCACTTGGGTGACTGTGGAGGGAGAAGGGAGCAGGGGGGAAGGTTTTCTGCGCCAAACAGCCCTGTCAGCAGCCATCAGAGTGGGGGTTGTGGGAACTAGACCCTGTCTTTGGTCACACTAGGCCTGCCAGGACTGCAACTTGCGCCTCTGAGGATGTCCCAAGGTGTTCTTTCCATCTGGTACATTTCCCTCCCCAGTATCCCATGTCTGCCTCCTGGCATCACTCTCAGCAGCAGGTTCTGAGGGGTCTGAAGAGCACTGCCAGCAGATCAGGTAGGGGATCCTGCCCCTGTGCCCAGCCCTGGCAGGCACATCTGCAGGGCTGTGCCCAGCTCGGGCTCCTCAGCACAGCAGGGCCAGGGAGCTCCTGCAGCGGGGCCAGCGCAGGCTGTGCAGATGCTGAAGGGCCTGGAGCAGCTGTGACAGCAGCAAAGGCTGAGGGAGCTGGGGCTGGGCAGCCTCCAGAGCAGCCCCTGAGAGGGACCTCCCCATGGCTGGCAGTGCCTGCAGGGAGGGGGCAGAGCATGGACCAGGCTCTGCTTGGGGGGCACAGCAATGGCACAAGAGGAACGGGCAGGAACTGATGCCCGGGAAGTTCCACCTGGACAGGAGGAAGAACTTCTTTGCTGTGCAGTGACTGAGCACTGAGCAGAGCCCAGAGAGGGTGTGGAGTCTCCCTGAGTGGAGATATTCCAGAACCACCTGGACACAATCCTGTGCCATGTGGTCTGGGATGACCCTGCTGGTGAAGGCAGGGAGGTGGGACAAGATGAAGCACTGTAGGCCCTTCTGACCTGATGCAGTCTGGAATTTTGTCTGTGAAGGTGCTGCTGGGTGCCAGCATCTCGTCCTACTAAGGACTGTGCTTCACTGGTGCCAATGCCTCCAGCACAACAGGATGGAAATGGTGACACATCATCTGTCACCAGCACAACCGACACCCTTTGGTCTGTCCCTGCTGTTCACACCACAGACCTCAGAAACCTTCTCATGAGCAGCAGTGCCCAACAGCTTCCTCTGAGAGGCAGAGGGATCGCATGGTCTGCAGTGCAGGGCCAAAGGGTCCCTGCACACCCTGAGGGTCCCTGTGCACTCTGTCTCCACACCTCACCCACAGGGTGGTCCAAGAGGACACCTATGCCATCCCCAGCCCTGGGGATGTGTAACTCCCTGCCAGAGCAGCTGACAAGAGGGAGGAAGACAAAAGCCATGCCAGACTCATGCTGAATTCTGCTTCTGCTTTGTAGGAGCAGCCTGTGATAAGGAGAACCTGCCTTTCCTGCATGCAGAGAGGCTTGCACAGGGTGGCCCCCCCACACCAGGGGCTCCCAGTGCTCCCAAATCTCTGCAGTGGCTTTTGGGGAAATTGTTGAGGCAGGAAAGGACAGGCTTGAGTTGAAGTAAAGGTGTCCTCAGATCTGGACCCTCCAGGGCAGAGAGAGATTATCAGCTGTGGCATCAGGAGTGGAGAAGGGTGTTGTGAGATATCAGCCTCGGACATCCATTGTGTGCAAGGTTGGGTAACAGCAGAGCCAGACAAACTGCCAGCTGGGTCAGTGCATGGTGAAAGCTCAGGCTCCTTGCAGGAGAGAATCCCTCTGCATGTCCCCTTTCCACCCCAAACCCTGCTGTCATCCTGTCCCTTGGCTCACTCCACATCCCCCTCGGTATGGGGCACCAGGAATGAGATGCAGTGCTGCATCCCCAGCATCCCTGCTGCACAAGGGAGGTTTTGGTGTTCCCAGCCAGCACCAGTGCCAGGTTTCCCAAATCCCCTCATTAGCATGAACATTTTTCCTTCTTTCCTCCAATTTGGAAGCACCTTCCCAGTACCTGCACCCTTCCCAGTCCTGTGCCATGGCAGATACAGTGAATATCTCCTCTTGCCTTCAGCCAGGGGCAGAAACAGCAAATAGACCTGAATACATCTGAGAACTTCACAGATATCCCTTGACAGCACATCCTTGGAGTGTGAGTCTCTGGGAGTCCTGGTTCCCCACAGCATTGAGTGTTCAAAGGCTCACAGTGGGAAGCACGACCCTTGCTGGGAAGGCAAGGGAAGAATGAGGGATGAGGGAGAATGGTGGAGGACATCCCTCAAAGGAGGGCAGAGCCTGTCTGAGGGACAGGACACAGGGCAGAATCATGCCTGGGAAGGGACAGGACAGGAGGGTGGGACAGGGATGAAGACCAGAGGGTTGGCCTGGAGGAGGGACCAGCAGTGGGAGGCGCAGGCTGGGTGCTGTGAAGCCCGTCTGCACCCGCTGCAGTTCCTGCAGGGAACTGCCTTGGCATCACCCTGGAGCCCAGAGCAGGGCAGCCCTGGAGCCCTCAGTGGCACTGCCACCATGCTGCACCACCAGAGCCAGCTTTGGAAGGTTGCAGACCACAAGAGGTAAGGGAGAACCCCAAGGGTGGCAGGGAATGGATGGGACGGACTTGGAAATGGTGGGAAAGGGACGAGGGCAGTCCATGCCTACTGCACTGGCTGGACTGAGTGGGTTTGTAGGGACAGGGATGGTACCCACTGGCCTGTGAGGTGCCACTACCCATAGTATGGCTGGACTGCCCAAAGTGCCACCCCACAACTTGGTGCCTGGCACAGCCCAGGTGCCCCCTGCTTGGGCATGGGGAGGTCTTGGGGGCCAGCTGAAGCCCCAGGCAGGACAGGCAGGGAGCAAAGCTGGCCACAGATCCCTCAGGGTGATATAGTCATGAGAAAGGGGGAAATTGCCCCATTTCATCCCCAAGTTGCTGAGCAGAAATGGGTACAGCCTTTAACCCTGAGGCACAGACACCCAACCCACATCAGTGCAGAGCATCACCCGCCACACCCCCCGCCCTGCCCTTTGCATAGGTCCTACATCAACGGGCTTCCAGCTGCCATGTCCCCAAGCCCTGCTCCCCAAGTCCTGCTCCCTCAGCTCCTGCCATGACTGCCCCTCCTCTTCGCTGACAGCATTCCCTCCACGTGCTCGCAGGGACACCCCCGCCTCTGCCAGCACACTTCCCCATGGCACCCCGGGGGCACCCCCTGCATGGGCAGGCAGGGCTGAGGAGCCGGGAGATGCCTGTGCCGGGGCGCGGGGGCTCAGCCCGGCTGTCCCTCTGCGAGTCTGGGCCGCAGCTCCTGCGGGAGGGGGCAGGGGATGCGTGGGAGCGTGCAGGCTGCAGGAAGGAAGCCTGCGCCGAACAATAGAGGGAAATGGAGGAACTGGAAAAAGACCCAGTGGCAGCACAGTCAGCACAGATGGTTCAGTGCGGAGCCGCATGATTCATGGGAAAAGGGCCCTCAGAGCCCCGCGGCTCTGTCCCGGGGCTGTGCTGGCAAATCATTTGGGGATGGGTGTCCCTGGTGGAACACGAGCCCCTGGACATGTCCCTCTGTGTCGATGTGCGGGTACTGGCAGTGGGGGGTCCGTCCCGGCCGGGGGTGGGTGGGAGGCTGTCCCCTCTCTGCCTGCCCGTGAGTCATGCTGACCTCTCCCATGCCCTCGCCAGCAGTGAGAGAGAGAGATTATGGTCTGGCCCTTCCGGCTGCAGAGCCCTCCCCGAGCCGGCCGGCACAGCAGCTCATCCCCTGGGAGGGGCCGCGCTGCTTCCCCCGTTATCTGCCTGGGACACCCCGTGGCTGCGCCGGCTCTTGTCCTCTCGCCCAGCTCCGCGTTCGGCAGAGCCAGGGATGTCCCAGCGCTCGGCATCTGCTCCACCACTCGCTCCTCCGTGAGCCCCCGGACGCTCGGTTCCTGCCTGAGCTCAGGTCACGGCCTCGCCGACAAAGCGGAGCCAGATCCGGCAGCTCCGGAGAGGGGTGGAGAGGCTTGGGCTGAGGAACAACAGGATGCCAGCTCCTAGAGCTGGGAGGTGAGCCACTTCGCAGAGAGCAGCGAGGTGGAGAGACCTCTGGAAGCATCTTGTGTTCCCACTCACGGGATCTGTGCCTTTCACGGCAGCTGAACCCACCCCCTTCCCTTCCTGCTGCCTCCTTACCCCCTTTCTCTCCTTGCACAGATGATGGGCTGAGCATCTGTGCAGAGGCACCGAAGGGCCATGAGCTCTCCATGTGGTCCTGACTCGGATATTGCAGACTGGCTGGCTACTATCCACTTGGAGAAGTACCGGGATGTCTTCAAGCAGCATGGCTACCATGTGGCCAGAGATGCCATCTCGCTGGACGGCCACCACCTGCAGCAGATTGGCATCACTGCCACCGGGCACCGCAAAAGGATCCTCAACTTGGCGCAGCAGACACGGATGCTGAGTCAATCCCATACGGGACGCACAGCAGGAGACACCCCTTTCCAAGCCACAGAGGTCCTGGATGCCCCCCAGGCGGGCAAGGATGCCATGAAAGCAGAGGCAGGAGGGACTAGTGATGCCTTTAGGACACAGCAGCGTGTTGCTGCACCCACCCAGGCCTCACCTGTAGAGAAGGATCCTGTTCCTCCCATCGTGAAGCCGGTTCCCAAGCCAAGGACAGTTTTCCCTCGCTCAAAGCCAGAGCAGGGATTAGCACCTGTGCCACCGGCACGCTCCACAGTGCCAGCACATGGCCTGGGCAGTGACAGGGTGCCTGCAGCCTTCGTGGTACTAGAGGGGTTTGTGCCAGGAGAGAGTTCCACAGATTTGGAGAGTCCAGAGCCCAGGCCAACTCTACTGGCTGATCCAGGGGCAGCTGTGGCCATGGGCATGATAACATCCCGACTGCGAGCTCGGGAGAGCCCTCGGGAGGAGACACAGCCATCCCCAGCTCCGAATCATGGACAAACCCTGGAGCCATCAGAGAAATCCCCTCCATCCATCCCATCTGTCCCACCACGGCACAGCCACAGGGTCCCAGCAGCTGAGCCCAGACCCAGGAATATGCCGGAGGGTCAATCCCCATCCCACCCTCTCCTTCCCACTGCAGCCACCCCAGCCAGGAGAGATGCCTTGCCATGCCCCAGGGCAGGGGCAGGGCAGGACCGGCTGGAGATGGTGTCCAACGTCATCTACGAAGGACTAGAGCGCCCGTCAGCCCCCGCTGAGGACTCGGGAGGAGAGGATGGTCCCCAGGGTGAGGGTCTCACTCAGTCCCTGGCTCTGTCCCCACAGGAGCTGACCCAGCTGGATGACAAGCCTGAGTAAGCAGATGCCTTCCCTTGCCCCTGGGAGTGCAGGGTGGGTGCAGAGCAGCCAGAAACAACAGTCCAAAGAGCCCCCCACCCTTTGAACCCCATCCCACCCCAGATCCTGACCCCGCCTGCCCCCAGGTGCCAGACAAAGCCCTTTCCTCCCCCTCGCTGCTCTGGATACAGCAGCTGGGATCCCTCTGAGGTGACAGGGTGGCCCTGAGTCCCTGCATGGCTGCTTCTGGTTGTGGGGAGCAGTTGCTGCCCTTTCCTTGTCCCCACAGCAGGAGAGCTGGGGGTCCCCAGCATGGTGAAGAGGTGACTGAGCCAGGGGTTTGGGTGTGGTTCCTGCTGGGAGCAAAGTGGATTGTTAGAGAGGGGTAAAGCTAAGATGGGAAATGCCCAGCAGCCCCAGGAGACACAGCCTGACAGGTCCCAGTGTGGAGAGGAGAAGGGAACAAGGAGGGCATTGCAAGCAGGGAGGGGATGATGAAAACCCAGGGAACAAAGCCAGGTTCAGCCTGGATCAGGACCCTCCAGCCAGACAGGACCCCACAGCTTCCTACCCCAGCCCAGTCCAGCCCAGTAACCCCTCTCCTGTTTTCCAGAAGTCCCAGCTGGCCCAGTGGGGCCCTGCCCCCCGTCCCACAGAGACCCACCGGCAAGCCAGGTGAGACCCCCCAGGACACTGGTGAGAACCAGAGACCTCCTGGTGTCCCCAAGGAAGTGGGGAGAGTGGGACACCTGCTCACCCTGCCTTTCCCCTGGGTCCTGCCTGCTACTCCTGCCTGAGTCAGGAACTGGGGTGCCCCATTACAAGGCAGAGTTCAACACCATAAATATATGGGCTGGCATCTCTGTTATGTCACATGCCTTGGATGTTGGAGTGCACCATGGTGGGCTCAGGGGGAGTTCCCCTCAAGGGTTGGGAGTCCTGGCTGGTCTCCCTCTCCACAGGTACCACTGAGTGCCTTTCCTTCCTACATCTCTGCCCACAGAGGTGAGCGAGCAGCATGTCAGCCCCTACAGCGAGACCATCTTTGGGCATGTAGCCCCATCCCGGGAGCTGAAGGTGAGGGAGACTGTGGGGGTGGTCCCTGTCCCCTGCTATCACTCTGCATCACACCAGCTGCTGCAAAGCTGGGAGCTGTAACTGGTGAGACCATGGTGCCTGAGAGTGCCTGGTGAAGGCTCTTCCCCCAGAGGGTGATCGGGCACTGAGCAGGCTCCCCAGGGCAGTGATCACAGCCCCAAGGCTGCCAGAGCTCAAGGAGCATTTTGAGAATGCTCTCAGGGGCAGGGTGGGATTGTTGATGTGTTTGTGCATGGCCAGGGGTTGGACTGGATGGTCCCTGTGGGTGCCTTCCAGCTCAGGATATTCTGTGATGCTGTGAATCTCTGCTGGGTTTGGGGTCACAGGCTGAGCCCCCCATGCTGTGGGCTGGGCAGGCTGAGGAGGTGTGAGATGGGAGAGGGCACAAGGGAGAGGAGATGTGACTGTTCTCTTCCAGCAGGGTGTTGGCATCTCTGCTGATCAGAGCTACGAGGCAGTGTCTGAGCTGGATGTGGAGCGAGAAGCCTGCAGGTAGGGATCATCTCCGCTGGGCTGCAGGGGCTGGGCTGGGCTCAGGGTCAGGGGTTTGCATGCCAGGGGACAGGGTCACAGCCTGAGAGGGGATGGGGGGTTTTCACTCACTGTAGAGCTGATCATGCCTGTCTGGGATCAGGCCAGCACTCTCCGGGAGAGCCAGTGGGTATGGAAATGAGGAGCTGGGCAAGTGGGTGGCCCTTGGGAGGACGGTGCTTGACAACAAGTGTGGGCGCGCAGTTGGGGCGATGCCAGTGGCAGTGGACACCTGCACAGCCAGAGGAGTGTGGATTTGGCCTCTGGGAGCAGGGAAACACCACGGGGGACAGGGATTACTCATAAATGAGGTAGATCCGAATGCCGGATGAAGGGATGTGCAATATCCGAAGGCTCCAGCATCATCAGATCAACATTTGCTGCTCAGTCACACTGTGTTGGACACTGAAATTGTGAGGGGTGCCTTTAAAATGCTTTTGAAATGTACTTTCCATAACTCCTGATAGCATCTCAGAAAGAGGAAGGAAAGCTGCTCTTCCCATTTCAGATGGGGAGGGTTCCTTTTCCTGTGTTGCTTAGAGAGAAGGAGGTGAGCTGCAGCTCTGACCATGGCCTTGCTGGCCAGTGCATCCCAATGGCCCTGACTTTCTGGCCCAGTGTTGGTCCAGCCCGTCTCCTGCTCTGGGTGTGTGTCAGTGCAGCAGAGCCTGATCCAGTGGTACAGATGAGAATTGGCACAGTCCATGGCGGAGTGGGGAACTGCAAATACCTGGGAACAGGAGAAAGACTGAAATCTCCCATGGAGCCTCTGAACCAGCAGTTCAGAGCAGAGCTGGGTGCTGCTCTGGGAGTCAATGTCTCCATCCAGTGGCTTCCAAGGGGATGGGATCCAGAATATCCCGAGAACATTGGTCAGGCACTTGCAGCTGTGGACCCACCAGGGACTTTGCAGCCTGGTCTTGCTGAGAAGACATAGAATGTGGCTGTCAGCAGTGTCAGAGGCAGTGGTTCACAGGTTTTTTTTCCCCAAACTGGGCACTAAGGTGATTTGGGTGTGGGGAGTGGAACAAGAGACAGAAAAGTCTTTGAAGACCTTTGGCATTGTGCTCACAGATTCCTTCATCCAGGTGCTCCAATGCTTTCCTCCCTCAATCAGCCCCACTGGTCTGACCACAATCCCCTGGAGCAGAGCTATGGACTCCTGCTCAGCTGCTGAAGGGCTGCTGGCCAGCTCTGGCCCCCGCAGTGGTCCTTCTGTGGGACCTCCTGATCCTCCCCTTCAGCACTCTTGTTTCTCCAGTTAAGCCAGTTCTCATCCTGCTGACTGGCAGCTGTTCACTGGGAATAACAGGAGCATCTCCTGCAGTCCACGAATCCGCTTGTTACGGGAAATATTTCCTACTCCCAGACTTCAGAGAGTCTCTTCTTCCCCTTTGTTCTACCTATGGTAGCTCCTCTCACCCTATTCTGAGTGAGCTTTGTCTGGACCACTCTTACTCTCTTGCTCTCCGGGCAGTGCCAGTGTTAGTGGTGGGCAGAGCCACCTCAACAGCAAAAAAAACATCCTCAGCAAAGAGGAAGAGGAATGCAAAATTCCCATGAAAACTGGGAGCTGGGTCTCTGAGGGTTCATCAGAACCTGGAGTGTAGGGTGGGATTTACCCACTTTGACACTGACCCCCTTCATCCAAGCTGGTGATGCTCAGACCCTTGAAATGCTGGTGCCAAGAGCATCACCTGCCCTGCTCCAGACATCAGTCTCAGCAGGAGAGAGATGGTGCCACAGCATTGTCTGTGTCATGCCATGGAGCTCAGGAGACTGGGTCAGACTCACCAGGCACCGTGGTGGGGATGGTGGACCCTGCCCTGGTTCGCATTGAGACCCTGCACTGCTTCTCCCTATGCCTCAAGGCATCTTCCCTTCAGGAAAAGAAACACTGGGAATTCTGTGTCCTTGACAGCTTATTCCTTACCTACCTCCCTACCTCCAGGTACCCACTCACAGGTTCATTGACTGTGGCCTCCAGTTGCAGTCACCAGATCCCTGATCCTTGATCACCTCACCACCAGCAGGTCCCTTCCCTCCATCACCTAACCTCCATTCTCCACCAGATCTCCCACATGAGCACTGACAGGATGAGATTGCCTCAGCTCAGGGCACCTCAGGGGTCACCCTCTGGCCTGAGCTGACCTGGAAACACCTTCTCCTGGCCCTGGGGACTTGTTTATCCCTGAGGTTACTTGTCTTCACTGCCTAATACCAGCTGAAAGGGGACATGACCTGGCCTTTACAGACTTTTTGAGAGGCTTCATCTACCAACCCTGTCTTCCAGGGAAGATCTGAGTCTTGGTGTGTTCCTGGGATGCTGAGAGATCCTGCTTCAGCCAGACCGTGGCCTTTGCTTGTCCCTAACAGATGCTTTGTGTCCTCCAGCTTTTTATAATTTCGTTGGCTGTAAGTCATGGCTCAGAAAGGGGCTGTCATGGATTTTATCCCCTATTCCTCTTGCCCTGACCCATTCTGTGGGTCTGTCTCACCCTCAGCCCTCGCACTCAAGGCTGATGTTTGCCTATGACTCACTGAGTCCTCCAGCTGCTCCATTCCCTGGCCAGTCCCTTCTGAAGAAGCTGGAGACCAGGCTGGGACTCCAGCCAGATGACTCACCCTGCCAAGGTTCTGTTATGCTAATTAAACAGTAATTTTCCTTGTGCTTTGAGCCTCCCAGCCAGCCATGGCCATTTCTTGTCCTTCCTGCAGACACTGGAGCCGAACAGGCCATTTTCCCTCTCCATCACCTCCTCATCCATACAGCACCCCACTTCTCCAGAACCAACCCCTAGTTTGGGTGGCTCCAGTGCAGCATCCTCCCAGGCAGACTTGCTCCTGTCCCATGCGGACTGGGGACATCTAAGACCTAATGGCCTCTTAAGATGCCTGTCCAAAGCCAAAGCAAAGGTCCATGCACAGCCTTGGCTTCCAGGACGAGGCAGTGCCCAAAACAGGTGTTGGGAGCATTTATG
This sequence comes from Sakesphorus luctuosus, assembly GCA_013396695.1. NCBI lineage: Eukaryota > Metazoa > Chordata > Aves > Passeriformes > Thamnophilidae > Sakesphorus > Sakesphorus luctuosus. Next base: position 698,710 of record VWZD01006235.1, read on the forward strand.
ATGAGGGGAGGTGTTTGGGGGCCTTGTCCTGTTCGAAAAGCCTTTCCAGTCATGGACTTATGCTGGAGACAGTTTCTCATATTCAGTGGGTTTCTCCTTCACAGATTTCTCCTTCTACAAGAAGTCCACAGTTCAGCTGCTCCTTTCCCATGTGCTCCTGAACCTTTCTGGCTTTATCTGATGTGCTCTCCTCATGAACCCACCCCCATCACTCACTTTGTCCCCCTGGAGGTGCCCAGCTTGCTCGGGTGCTCCTCAAACAGAGCCTGGGACAGGGCTTGGAGCATCCTTGTTGCCTTTCTTGGAGCCTTTCCTTCATCCTGGCACTGGATTCCATATTGGAATGTGACATGGGTGCTCTCCTGAGGGGGCTGGGGTGTTCTGACTGCTATGACTCTCCTCCTCCCCATCACCATTTCACCTGGGCAGCTCCCCTGTGAACTTCTGGTATTGTCAGACATTTTCCAGCACATTTCCTTTTCAGGGAAAGAAAAACATCTCGCTGAGAGGGCTGATGGGAAGGGGCAGGCTTAGCCCTGGTTTGTTTTTATTATTTCCTTTTATTGTTGTGGTTGGAGAGGCTCAGCAGGCCTGGCTGGGGGGTTTAGCATGAATTCCCAAAAAAAGGAGATAGAGATCTGGAATTCCCAAGGTGCAGTAGCTCCACTGGCCCATCCCAATCCCTTTACAAGGCATTTTGGCTGGACAAAAGAGCAGGCACAAGGTGTCTGGCAGACAGACCATCACAGTGCCAGGAATGTTGGAGGTGCAAAGGGAGAGGGGCTGAGAGCTCTGGTGAGAGGAGGGAGCTAGGGGTGGATGTAAAGCAGGGACTAGAACATGGGATTGGAGAGCTGCCTGGCTTCACTTTGCTGCCTGTGAAGAGAGGAAGGAGGTAATGCCAGGGATTTGGAGACATGTGGTGGCTCCAGCCTTGCCATTGTGTAAGCACTGAGCCCTTGTCCCACCCTGCTCATGGAGATGCAAACACCCACATCACTGGGTGCCCTGGGGGCTCAGGATGGAGTCAGGAACAGTATGAGATGTCCCAAAATGGGATGGCATTGACCAGGACCCTGCATGGTGAGCAGCTCTGCTGGTGCAGCCTGGCTCCCTCACAGCCCCATCTCCCACAGGACAAGCAGCGAGTGCAGCAGCGAGGGACGGAGTGAGGACGAGGAGACCCGGACCCGGCTCATCGACCGCATCATCCAGAATGACACCGAGGGATATTCCACCGTGGAGGCACCGCGGGCTGAGGGGGCCCCGTTCAGCCTACCAGCCCACTTCTACCCAGATGAGGTCCTGGATGACCTCACCATCTCCCCTTACGCCAGCTTCACGTCGCTCTCCGAGCCCCGGCCCACCATGCTCAGTGGCTGGCTGGACAAGCTCTCCCCACAGGGGTATGTGGGACAGTCATGGAATTACAGAATGGAAGGGATTAGAAAGGGGGAACTGTGAGCAGATGTGGGGTTCTCGGGTGGATCATCCCATTCCCAACAGTTTTTCTGCCATCCCAACAGGAACTATGTCTTCCAGAGGCGCTACGTCCGTTTTGATGGGAAGAACCTGATGTACTTCAGCAGTGAAAAGGTACAAAGGAGCAGGATGGGGCAGGGTGGGGAGGCTGTGCAGTGCCTTGACACCATGGGAGCTGCCATATCCCCTTTGCCTCTCCTTGTCCTTCCGTGAGGAGCCAGCACTGCTTTGCCGTCAGCAGTGTGGAGCAGCCATGGCCTTGGTGCTTGGTGGGCTCCAAAAACAGCCTCAGCCATAGGAAACTCAGGAGAGCAAGGGTCCCTCTGCCAACAGGAAGCAGGAAAAGGGGTGGTCCTGCTGACTCACAAGCCCTGGGGCAGACGGAAAATAGGGTCCCAGCCATGGATCCATCATTTCCTGAATCCTCAGCTCCCACCTGGCTGCTGGTGCCCCCAGACTGTGCTGAGGCAGCACCCAGGGGATGTGGAGGATGTGCCAGGTTATGGAGGTGTCCCCTGGGGAGCGCAAAAGGGGTTAACCCTGCCTGGAACTCATTCCAGGAGCCCTACCCCAAGGGGGTGATCCCACTGTCCGTTATTGAGATGGCTCGTTCCAACAAGGACAACAAGTTCCAGGTCGTCACCAGCCATCGGATTTTTGTCTTCCGCGCCGAGAATGAGGGTAAGTGAAAACCCAGACCACCAGTCCCCAAGGAACCATCCCTGCCTCCCTCCCCCTTCCAGAGCATCCCAAGGGCAGCTCTCATACCATGCCCAAAGCATCCCCTGCCATGCCTGCTGGTGCTCTGCTCCATGCCAGGGCTGTTGGGAAGGGCTCAGCCCCACTCCCTCATGCCTGGTCCCCAGCCCAGAGGAATGAGTGGTGCTCCACGCTGCAGAAGAAGGTGATGGACCAGCGCCTGGTGGGGTCCCGGCCCCGGCCCGCCAACACCGCTCACTGCCAGAAGTCGGGCACCCTGGAGCTGAAGGGCCAGAAGTCCAAGGTGTTTGCAGCCCTGAGCCTGCCTGAGATGTGGCTGTACAAGAGCGAGCAGGTCTGTGGCCAGAGCAGACTCCTCACTGGCACAGAGGACTGTGCCAATGGCAGATGGGATGAGAGGGATGGAGGGAGCTTAACCAGGGTTGGTGCCAAAGGGAGAGCAGAGGGGAAAATGATGGGCAGAAGAAAGGAAATGACAGAGCAGGAAGCTGGAGATCTGGCACAGGGCAACAGTAGTGGGTACTAGGCCTAGACCTCCCTGCCCAAATTATTGTTATCTCTGCCAAGCACTTTGGTCTTAGTTGCACCAAAGCATCCCAATCCATCACAAGACAGGTGGATCAATGAGCACAGAATCAGCAGCAAACATGCCTGCTTCAAGGGACATTTGCCCTATGGGAAGAGCAGGTCACTGTCACTTCACACCCTGCTGCTGCCCACAGAACCTCCACTTCCTTCCTGCTGAATTTCCTCAGCACTTTGGTTTTTTTACATCATCTCATTTCCAGGTTTCCCACTAGTCAGCACCAACTCTGAGTTTTTGGCTCAAGCTGATACTCAGTTTATGAGTGTCCCTGACTCAAATCCTGAAAACAGAAGGATCTAGATGGCTGGGTTTCAGGGGCTGTGGGCAGAACTTCCATTTGAAGGCATAATGTATTTGCAGGGTGCTTTATATGAGCTCACATGAGGTGGCTGAGAGACATGGCAGGGTCTTGTCCAGGCAAAGCAGGGATGGGATGCTGGGGGTGCTGAGGCAGCTCTGTGACTCCAGCCTCAACATCATGGGCATGTCCGTAGTGGTGTGTCCACCATGGCTGTGGCACTGCAGAACCAACACTGGTGTCACTCTGAATTGCAGTTCTTCAAAATGGGCATTGCCATGTTCTTCATTGAGATGCGTGGCTCCACCATCCGCGAAGCCAAGAACCGCAGCTTCGAGCTCATCACCCCCTCCAAAACATTCAGGTATCCCTGGCATCCAGGTGGGATGAGGTGGGAGGAGCAGCTGGGAGCTGGGCTTGGATGCTGGTTGCTGCAGTGCCCTGAGTTTTGGCTGTACTGGTGCCAACAGCTTCGTGGCAGAGTCGGAGCGGGAGAAGCGGGAGTGGATGGAGGCACTGCAGGAGGCCATTGCTGAGATGCTCTATGACTATGAGGTGGCAGAGAAGATCTGGTCCAACAAAGCCAACAAATACTGTGCAGACTGCTGGGCTCAGAGTCCTGACTGGGCATCCATCAACCTGTGTGTGGTCATCTGCAAGCAGTGTGCAGGTGGGGACATCTCACTGGGGGGGACATGGTAGCCTGCTTGGGCAAGCAGATGATGGGTGGGGTTATGGGAACAACTTGGGTCCCAGTTCCCTGGCAGCATCAAGGGGTGCTCACTCTCCTGCTCCACACAGGGCAGCACCGCAGCCTGGGCTCCAGCATTTCCAAGGTGCAAAGTCTGAAGCTGGACACCAGCGTTTGGTCCAATGAAATAGTACAGGTAGAGACACTCAGGGCAGAGCACTGGGGCTGGCACAGTGTGCTCAGGGGCCAGGCTGCTCCTATAGCAGGGCAGCAGCCCCATGGTCTCAACTGGGATGCAGGAACTCTAGGAATCCTGCTCCTCCCACTGGCCCTGGTGCTCACCATGACCATGGGGCTCTCCTGCAGCTCTTCATCGTGCTGGGAAATGATCGAGCCAACCGGTTCTGGGCCGCTCGCCTCCCTCTCACTGAGGCCATCAACCCGGACAGCAGCGCCGAGCAGAGACGGGACTTCATCTCCCGCAAGTACCGGGAGGGCCGGTACCGCCTGCCCCATCCCCACTGCGCCACTCAGGAGGATGTGCTCCAGGTAGAGGTCACTTCTGGGTGTAGGCAGGATGCTGGGGTGCTGGGAACCATCCCAGAGCTCCTGTTTTGAGATGCCAACACCAGCTTGGCTGCCTGTGCTCACACTCTTGTACCAGGCAGTTCTCGGGGCTTGGGTGGGAGGTTGTGCCCCATTTTTCCTGCCTTCATGCAACCCTGAGGTCTCCATGAGCCAGGATGTGGTCCCTAAAGGCACTGTCTCATCCCAGGCACTATGCACTGCAGTGACAGGACCAACCCTGCTCAAGACCATCCTGCAGTTCTTCTCATCCGCGGAGGCTGGTTTGGCATCTGACCCTGCTGCCTGCGAGTTGACCTCAGGGCCTGACCTTTGGTGGGGATCAGAGAGTAAAAGGACCAGGAACCTTTCAGGTAATGAGGACCCTTGAGCCCCATCTGTGATGGGGGGGCTTCCTCCTTGCTGCTGCCCCTGTCCCCCTCAGCATGCCCCAAGGCTGGGGACAGCCAAGGCATAAGGTGCTGTGGGTCCCTTGGGGCCCTGCTTGAGCCTCTCTTTTAGGATGGGGCAAAGCAGTGGTTCCTCTGGAGCCCCTTTTCAGGGAACCCCATGCCTGGCACAGCACCTTGCCTACACCTACATGAGTGGAGTCTCCCTACCCCTCTGGTACCCAAAATTTGGTGGGTGCCTGCTCCTGCCCCTCCCTCAGTGCTGTGCCCCACAGGAAGCCCTTGCATACGGGAGCCAGGTCCGGAGGGTGTCTACAATGAGATCACACAGCCAGTGACACACAGCGGGTACCTGTACCGGGCCACAGGCCTCCCAAAGCTCCCAGGTGCAAAGAAGAGCAAAGAGGGTGAGTGTGGGGAGCACAGAAGGGCAACCAGCAGAGTGCCCACCCCAGTGCCACTGACCCCACGTTCCCACAGACTTCCAGCACACATGGTGCTCCCTGGAGAGAGCCCTGCTCTTCTTCGAGACAGAGAAATGCACTGAGCCCCTGGGCCACATTGAGAGTGGGGACCTCATCTCCCTGGGTGTCAGCAGAGCCCAGGCACTCAGCAGCCCCTGCCCCACTGAAAGGTATCCCCAGCCATGCCCCCACTGCATGCCCAGAGAGCCTGGGGACACAGAGAGGGCAGGGGTGGGAATTGCTCCCTGCTGGGTGCAATGTTGTGCTCTGGCTCTGGGTGCAGGGTCGGGGTAGGAGCTGTCCTGATGAGCTGGTTCATCCTCTGCAGGTTTCGATTCACGCTTGAGCTGTTCCTCACTGGGGAAAAAGTACAGCAGCTGGGAACTGATGGGCCCGAGGCACTGCAGGCCTGGGCCAGTGCCATTGGCAAGGTGAGCCAGCCCATGTCACCCTGGTGTGTCCCCAGAATCTGTCCTCACTTCCCCATTGTCATCCCTCCCATGCTTTTGATCTACTGTGAGAAGAACCCTTCTCCCTTTCCAGGGGCTCCCATCCTCCGTGGTGACCTGACCCTGTCCTTGCGGGCATCCTCACCCAGTTCTCTCTTTCTCCATCCTGCAGTGGTTCACACCTGTGAGCTGTCACTGCCTGCTGGGCTATGAGTTCCAGCGTGTGGGCCAGCTGCGCTACAAGTGCATGCTCAACCCCGAGCGGTGGCAGCAGGCCTTCTTCATCCTCCAGAAAGCCCACCTCTTCATCTGCCCTGCCGAGGAGGATGGGGCTGAGGACAGCATCAACCTCCGGCGGCTACAGGAGCTCAGTGAGTGCTGTCACAGCCCAAGACTGGCACCACGTGGTGGGTGGTTGTGCATGGCTCTGATCCCTCCACTTCTCACCCCAATGTAGGTCTGGTTCCCCCCACGGAGACTCCAGACAAGAAGGAGATGCTGATCCTAGTGGAGATGGGGAGGTGAGTCCTGGCTGTGGGAATGATGGGGAATGAGCGAAGCAACCCCAGCAGGCTGCCTGGGGCAAAGCCACTTATGCATGGGTCCATGCTGATCTAAAAACTGTGGTGAGGATGCTACTGGGACAGCAGGGCTGTGACCAAGGGGTTTGCAGAGGTCACCCCAGTCTGGTGTCTCTTGCTGGGTGAGGTGTCCCTTGGCCTGCCTGCCTGTGCCTAGCTCCCTGTCCTGGGCTGGAGGGGTTAACCTGCCCCTCTGGCAACCTTCATCCGCTCTTTTCTGCCTTGTTGTTCTCAGGACGTTTTACCTGCAGGGCTTATCGCGGGCAGACTCAGCAGCGTGGTACACGGACATCCAGGCCTCAGCAGGGGGCCGGGGCAATGCGCTGCGGGACCAGCAGCTGAGCCGGGGGGACATCCCCATCATCGTGGACAGCTGCATCGCCTTCATCACCCAGTATGGTGAGCACAGCACAGCTGGAGCATCCCCCAGCACAGCGGGGATGCCAATGGGTCCAGGCAGGAGGCACCGCTCTGGGGCCACCAGCCCCATTAGGGATCATCTGAGCAGGACCGAGCTCCTGTGACCCCATGTCCCTGTCCCAGGGTTGAAGCATGAGGGGATTTATCGCAAGAACGGAGCCAAGTCCCGGATCAAGGTACTGATGGAGGAGTTTCGGCGGGATGCCCGCAATGTCAAGCTGCGCATCAACGACAACTTCATCGAGGATGTCACTGACGTGCTGAAGAGGTTCTTCCGCGAGCTGGAAGATCCCATCTTCACCCTGGAGCTGCATCCGCAGTGGAAGGAGGCTGCAGGTACCTCCTTCACCTGATCTGCTCCCACACTGGGCTGCCTGCCAGGGTCCTCTGGAGCCAGTGTCCCTTGGGGCAGGATCCTCTTGCCAACCCTGGTCATTTCTGTGTCATCTGTGCACCTGCTGGTCTCTGCAATGATCCGTGACGTGTGTTCCTTCCTTCAGAAATCTCCTCAAAGCCCCAGCGCCTGGAGCGCTACAAGGAGCTCATCCATCGCCTGCCTCGCCTCAACCACAAGACCCTGGCTGCGCTCATTGGGCACCTCTACCGGTCAGTGGGCCACCTCCCCACAGTGTCCCCTGGTCCAGCCAGGGTCCCCAAGACTAGCCAGAATTGTGGGGTCTCCCCACTTCCCAGGGAATGCTGCCTTTCAACCCTAAGAGCCAGGAGCAGCCCCGCACCGTGCCCTGCCACACCAGTCCCCGGGATGGTGCTGGAATATGCTATTCTAGGACACCTTGAATGTTCCCAAAGCAAGGTGGAATGACAGGAGGTTTGAGACTAGGGAACACCCCACTGTAGGATGTAAACTTCAACCAGTGCCCCAAACAGAAAACTAAATTCCCATCTCTGACTTAGAGTCTGAGGTGGGGCTCTTACGTGGTTTGATGGCAGTGGGAAGTTCTCAAAACAGGAACTGCCTGGCTTAAAGTTCCCATTGCTGGGGGCTGGGGAGATCCATGCTGTTTTTCAGGAGACATTGTGTGAGGTAGAGGAGGGTGGCTGGGGCTGAAACCTTGTCCAGAGTGGGCCCAGCCCCTCACCTCTGTGCTTTTTGTCCCAGGGTGCAGAAATGTGCAGACCTTAACCAGATGAGCACCAAGAACCTGTCGCTACTCTTCGCACCCAGCCTCTTCCAGACCGATGGCAAAGGGGAGCATGAGGTCAAGGTGATGGAAGACCTCATCGACAACTATGTCAGCATCTTCAACGTAAGCAGGGGCCTGACAGTCCTCTCCATTTCCCCTTACATCCCCTCATCCTGTCCACCTCTGCCTCCTGCTACATCCTTCCATCCTGATCTTGGTGTCCTGAAGCCACAGCCTGCTCCTCAATGACCCTCTGCATCCTTCCTCTGGCAGATTGATGAAGACCAGGTATCCCAGATGGATCTAGAGAATAGCCTCATTACCACCTGGAAGGACACCCAGGTACTAGGGATGTGCTTCCTGGCCCCCACCACACTAGGAACGTTCCAGCTGGTGTGACTGACTGGAGGGTGGGGACACTCCCAGCTGCCCACCTTGGGTCCCCACTGTCCTACACCAGATATTTGGGAAAGGACTTTCCCCTGCTTTTCTCCCCTTTACCCAATGCCTTGAGGCTCCTACCCAGGGAATAAGCAGCTTCAGCTTCTTAAGACACCATCACCAGCCCTGGGAAGATGGGATGTGCACAGCACTCATGCCAGCATGGCACCAATGACACCCACTCTTCCCCAGCTCTCACAGGCAGGGGACCTCATCATCGAGGTTTACCTGGAGCAGAAGCTGCCTGACTGCTGCGTCACCCTGAAGGTGAGTCCCAAAGGAGGACTGTGCTAGAGGAAACAAGCAGGGACTCAGGCCCCAGGTGCAGCCTGTCCCTGGGACCCATCCTGCCACCACCCACTGCAGCTCCCCGTGTGTCCGGCCCCAGGTGTCCCCCACAATGACAGCAGAGGAACTCACCAACCAGGTGCTGGAGATGCGCAATGTGGCAGCCAGCCTGGACATCTGGCTGACCTTTGAGGCACTGGAGAATGGGGAACTGGGTGAGCATGGTGGGATGGCATGGGGGGATGCCCCTGGCATAGCCGGCTGGTGAGGAGGAGGTGTGGGGTGTGGGTGGGAGACTTCCTGATGGTGTCAGTGGGGATGTGGATGGGCACAGGGAAGGGGGCACAGTGGTGAGAGTGTTCCTGCATCCCCAGAGCGGCCCCTGCACCCCAAGGAGAAGGTGCTGGAGCAAGCTTTGCAGTGGTGCAAGCTCCCAGAGCCCAGCGCCGCATACCTGCTGGTGAGGAAGATCCCCATTGGTGAGGGCAGCTGTCTATTCACAGGTAAGGTAGTCACAAAGAGTCCCAGCCCCTAGGGGTGTCCCCAGAGAGAGACAGCTCTGCCCGAGCTTCTCCTTGCCCTGGTCGCTTCACTGTGATGCATCCATCAGGGTCACAACCCCAAAACCCACAGTGGGATCCCCCTGCCCCTCCCAGACCTCCTGACCCTCATCTTGTCACACTGGGCAGGTGTCAAGCGTGAGACCCCCAAGTGTGGGCTGCTGAAATGTCGTGAGGAGCCCCCCAAGCTGCTGGGGAACAAGTTTCAGGAGCGCTACTTCGTCATCCGGGACCGAAGGCTGCTGCTGCTCAAGGAGAAGAGGGTACACAGGGGATGCTGTGGGATAGACCTGCACCCCAAGGGTGGGAGGAGGGGCAGGGAGGGAGAGCCTGGGGACAATGGTGGCATGGTGATGGCTATCCTCCCGTCAGGGAGGCTGACATGAAGCTGGCCTGATCCACTGGCTCTCCTTTGCCAGAGTGCCAAGCCAGAGCGTGAGTGGCCCCTGGATGCAGCCAAGGTTTACATGGGCATTAAGAAGAAGCTGAAGCCACCAGCCCAGTAAGTGGGACCTTCCCTGGCCATGGCAGTGGGGCATGAATCCCTCAATCCCTGTGCCTGGCAAATGAACTCAGTCAATGGGAGCATGCCAGGCTGTACCTGGACCTGAAGTTGTGACAAGCCTGGGCCTGTGGGGTGAGCTCAGCCCCTTGCCCCACTGCCCACAGACCACAGGCTGTGTCTGAGCTTAGCAATGCTGCTCCACAGACTGCCTCTTCCTTTTCCAGGTGGGGCTTCACACTGACCCTGGACAAGCAGCAGCTGTGAGTATCTGCCCCTGTCATCCTGTGGCTGGAGGGATGTCAAGATCTGTTCCCAGTTTAGTGGGAGTGGGACAGCCAGGGGCAGTGCTACAGGGCCCTGGGGGTCAGGGCAGAGCTAGGGCGCTCCAGAGACAGAGTAGCAGGGCTCCCTGGAACAAAGTGGGAGTCAGGCTCCAGGGGCAATCCATCTCCCTGTTATACACCTTCCCACCTCCCCATCCGCACCAGCACCCCTGGGAGATGCTGGGTGTCCAGCAAGCTCTTAGTTTGCCCTGAAGCAGCAATTTGGGCATGCGGAGAGTTTCAGAGGTGCAACTCCATGGGGAGTAGCTGTGCCTGACAGCCCCAGGCTCACAGACAAGGTGACAAGAGGGCATGGGTCCCACTGTCTCTACTCTCTGACAACTTCTCTGCTCTCTCTGCAGGTACCTGGTGTGCTCAGGGCAGGCTGAGCTGTGGGACTGGACCACCAGCATCCTCAAGGCTCAGGTGGGTACAGGCCAGTCGTGCCACTCAGCTGGGCAGGGCTGGGATGGGGCTGGGATGGGGCTGGCAGGGCAGCCTGGCATGACCCCCCTCCCTGCCCTGTCCCTGTGCACAGCATGATGACAGGCACCCCGTGATCATGCGCCGACGCTCCTCTTCTGACCTCGCCAAGCAGAAGTTCGGCACGATGCCGCTGGTGCCCCTGCATGGGGACAGCACTGACACCACCATGCTCTCTGCCAACCAGACACTGGTAAAGCCCCCACAGCTCCCCTGCTCACAGGTGCTCCTGCACCCACCCATGTCCTTGCACCCATCCCAAGACCATGTGCCCACCCCAGAGCCCGTGAGGCGGGTGTGTGCTGCCTGGCACTGATGGGTGCTGTGTATGTGTCCCGTGTGTGTGCTGTGCTCATGTCCGTGGCAGCTCTCCGTGCCTGCAGGTCCCATATGGGGTGCTGCACCCCACTGCCCCTCCTCTGTCTGCTGAGGCCCCTGCGGCCCTGCTCAGTGCTCTCCGTGCTTACCTCTGCCCGTCTCCTCTGTTTCTAGCGTCGCCTGCACACACGAAGGACTTTGTCCATGTTCTTTGTAAGTACATGCACACGTGGAGCATGTCCGTGACTGGCTTTGCACTGTTCCTGCTGGCTATAGCAGACAGGACTCACCCGCAGCATCCCACCTGCACTCAGAGATGTGCCCAGGCTGTCCTGCACATGCTGAGCGGCAGAGGGGATGTCCATTGCTCTGCATGTCCTGTACCTGGGGATTGGGGTCCCTGCATGGTCCTGATGTGGGCAAGCAAGGCCACAACAGTCCAGCTCAGTTCCCAGAACCTCTTTTCATTTGTCACACATTACCCATAGGGGATCAGTGTAAGAAATGCAAGGACACAGGTTTGGGTCCTCCTCAGGTTATTGCCACAGGAGCCACCTGGCTGGACTTCACCTCGCTTTGTGCTCTATTGGGAATCCATCTGTCCTCCCCACCCCTAGACGCCCTCTGCCAAGAGGTGCTGGGCTGATGGCATGGACCAAAATGCTCCCCATCCATCAGTGGTGGGGAGGAAAAGGCAGCGGTGCCTGAGCCAAGAGACCTGGTGGAGGGTAGGTCCTTTTGGGCATTGGCCGCATGGTGAGGGGCAAAGCTTTCTGGGCAGTGCCTGAGTGCAGGGAGTGCAAGGTGAGGGGAGATGGAGGGGTCCAGCTGAGCAGTGCAGATAGTGCTCCTCACCCTGATCCCCTGCCCTCCCCAGCCCATGAAGATTCACCAGGACTCCCTGGAGGAGCAGCAGGAGAAGGAGGTGGACTCTGATCCCGTCTACGAGGAGGTGGGGAACTTCCCTGAGCTGGCTGCGCTGGATCTGGGGCAGGGGTTGTTGGCAGACCTGTCGGCTGTACCCCCCGTGGACAGGTCCAAGAAACCAGCCCCATTCCCTGAGCAGCCCCCAGCCACAGCACTGCGCTCCTCACTGCCTGCCAGCCCAGCCCAGAGGGTGACAGATCTCTCTGTCACCAAAGCCGTGTCCCTCGAAAGAGGCTTGAACCTGGAGAACAGCAAAGCTCAACCCCAGGGGCGTAGACCCACTAAAACGGCCTCTCTGGAGAGGAACATGGAGCCTTCCCTGGCACTGGGCAGGGACTGCGAGCAGGCAGCCACACCAGGGAGCAGTCCCAGTGCAGAGAGCTCCCTGGAGCTGCCCAGGAAGACGAGCTTGCCGCCTCCCTTGCCCATCAATGACAAACTCATGCAGGAGCTCAGCAGCGTCATCCTCAGGAAGAGCGATGGCCAAACACCAGGGCCAGGCCAGCCAGTGACATGATCTGTGACCTGCTGTGCCAAAGGGGCAGCCACTGGACCTGTGGATCATCATACCCACTGGCAGCAATGATGGGTCCCCCACACTCCCACATCATGGAATCCAGACTTTCCTCCTCCTTACACTGGAACCGGGCAAGGATCAGGGACTGGTGGCAAACCAGGGACTAGTGGGGATCAGGATGCTGAGCCATGGTACCCCCTCGTGGGAGCGCTGGGGATGCTGCCACATGTGCTCTCTCGAGTGGCACATCTGTCACAGAGCCCAGCACCAAGGGAAGCAAGTAAAAGGGAAAATAAAAGTGGAAATGTGATGCCTGCATGTTTTGGCAGCATGGCACCATGTCAGGCACGGGGGCACATGGTGCCTGCCAGCGTGGGGGGACACGGCATGTCCCCTTTCCAGCACTGGGCCATGGGACAGGGTCAGAACACCCAAGTCACCCCCCCTTCCCTTCTTGTATCTATTGTGGCATATTTTGGTGGGAGGGACAACAGCAGCAGAGCTGGCTGTGTGTGCTCAGCACATTATTTGGTGATGGAGGAGAGCCCCTGTTCAGTGAGGGGGTTTCTACCTGTTCCTGCTACCAGCTGGAAGAAATAAAGGTTTATTTGTACTCTAGAGGGTTTGGTCACTGCAGAAGGAATGGTGAGGAATGCCAAGTTGTAGCAGGCAAGGAGATCAAGGTGCCAGGCAGCACCAGGCACCCAGCTGAGGGACCTCCAGCATCACTGAAGGAACTGCAAAACTGAAGGAAAGTCTTACTGAATCTCAGATCCAGACGGAATTTTCTGCCCAAGTCTGGGATGGCACAGCCCTTTGTGTTGAGCACCACACTCCAGGATCCCCCTCCCCAGGAAGGGGGACACAGTCTGGCACCATCTGGCCCTGCCTATGGCTGGCTCTGCTCACTGGACCTCAGGGGCAAGGCTGTCTTCTCTGTGGACCTCCCCAGTGACGACTCCAGCCCCTGCAGGCAGCGGCCTCCTGCATCCCGGACCCAGCCCCGAAAATCTTGGGAGATGTAGAAGTAGATGAAAGGGTCAAAGCAGTTGTTGAAGGCACTGAGCACCAGGGCCAGGGCGTACCAGAAGTAGGTGACATTGTGGCACCCTGTGGGCTCCAGCATGTAGTGGATGAAGAGCAGCACATTGCTGGGGGTGAAGCAGAGGATGAAGACCAGGAAGACCAGGGCCAGGACACGTACCACCTGCCCGTAGCATTTTCCCTTGGCCAGCAGCCGCACCAGGATGCAGCCGTAGGAGATGGTCATGAGTATAAAGGGCAAACCAAAGCCCAGCCCCACCAGGGAGAGGAAATAGTAGCTGAAGAACTTGTGTGTTTCCTTTTCTAGGACATCATGGCATGTTGTGATGTTTAGGCTCGAGATATTTTGTGTCTGGGAGTGCAAAACCAGAGGGCTCATACCCAGCCCCACCACCAGCCAGATGCCCACACAAATGCCCACCTTGCCCCTGGTCCAGCTGGAGCCCTTCCACAGGAATGGGTGTGCCACAGAGATGTAGCGCTCCAGGCCGATGCAGGTGAGGAAGAGTATGGAGCTGTACATGTTCCCATAGAAGAAGGCCACCATGGTGCGGCACAGGTAGTCCCCAAAGAGCCAGTGGTTGCCCAAGAGGTGGTAGGAGATCTTGAAGGGCAGCAGCAGGACAAAGAGAAGGTCAGCACCAGCCAGGTTGAACAGGAAGAGGGTGCTGGAACACCTCCTGAAGTTGGTGGCCAGGACCCAGCAGGCCAGAGCATTGGCTGGGAGCCCCACGAGCAGGACCACAGAGTAGAGGGCAGGGAGGAGGCGGGTGCTGAGGGTGCTGTTGAGAAAAGCTTCCTCGGAGGAGCCAGGGCACATGTTTTTCTCTTGGGGCATGAGGCGGATGAAGGATCGCCCTTTGACAGGCACTACGGAGGACAAGAGGCATCAGGCTCTGCCAGGAGCTCCCTCCCATTGCCCCTTGCCACGCAGGAGCTGTCACCCCTCCCTGCAGAGCCACCGGCAAATACAGGAGCTGTGTCTTCCTGCCCCATGGCAGAGGCAGCTCCGACATGGGAGCCCCAAACATCCTCCTCTCCTCCCCGTGCAGAGCTGTGCTACATCCTGTGCCATCCACCACAGCGGTGGTGCCAGCCTAGCTGGGCGCTGTGCCCACAGCTCAGATGGGTTCTGCTCCCACGCACTGCTACAGGGACACACAGCTCTGCTGACACCCCTTGTCCTACTGAGCCCAGCACAAATGGATCAAAAAGGCAGATGGGAAACCCACACCAGCACAGGGTTGGGATATATCCATGCCAGGATGGGAGACATTCTCCTTCCTCCTTCTCCCCAGCTCAGCTCCCCTCCATGGCTGGGCATGTCTCCCCATCTTCCTGTGGTCAGGGGGTTTTCACTGCGTGTGAAGAACAAAAGTAAAGAACAGGAAGGTCCGGGGACACCAGACAAATAACTCCGGATCAAATCCCTTTTCTGGCTTGCTCAGAAAACCCAGCCAGGCTCTGCTCCCCTGCACATCACCCCCAGCTCCAAAAGTTCCATCCAGGTGGGTCCTCAGAACACCCCATCCTGGGGGGCTTCAGTTATATCCAACAGGTTTCCCATAACCTCTTCCATCTCTCCACATCCAGGCGATGCACAATTCAGGTTACAAGAGCAGTAATCTGAATTTTGCTGCCAAAAGGGGAAATGCTGACTGGTTTTCAGGTCTTCACTCAGATTTTGAATGTGGACACTGAGGGAAGGCAGAAGAGCAGTACCCCATGACACCCAGATATCCCCTCCAAGTATGATGGGACATGATATTGGGGTGTCCCAACAAGTTCTCCCTGCCCTGTGGCCCATTACCCCCAGACCTACCAAGGCACTTACTTGGAGAGGGTTGGGTTGCAGAGCTCAGCCAGGCGCAGCTGAGCAGGAGGGTGACACAGGCAGCAGTGGAGCCAGGTGATGGCACTGGCCAGGACATCTCTGCGGAGTGGCCACTGCACTAGCTGGGTCTGCACAAATGCCACAGACAGGGCTGGCCCCTCTGTGCGTCACTGCGGTGGGATCAGCATCTGCCCCCTCCCTGCTGGCCCCGTTCCTCTTTCTCCACCACGTCACCACCAGCGTCTTGCCCACACCCCTGTGGTGTGCACAGCGAGACAGGAGCATAAGGTGACTGCCAGTTGTCACCACCACTGAGCATCCAGAGGATATAGTCGAAACTGGGGGGATTTCCAACCGCTGTCACACAACCATGCTGTGGGGAGGAGTAAGCAGGCATGAAGCAGCTGTAGACAGACAGTGGAGAACTGCAGTGGGAAGATGGAGCTGTTTGTGATCCACATGTGGGACAGGAAGGAGGCAGCTGGTGACGCATGTCCCTGCCCCACTGCAGCACCCCGAGGACACAGGACACCCTGCCTGCTCAGCCCTGCCAGGACCAGACATCCCCAGGGATCCATCACCGTGGTGGGGAAGACAAGCTGATGTCACCCAGTAGATGGGGCCACTCTGTATTGTCTCACTGCAGTCCCCTTCCTGTCACCAAAGTGAGTGTTGGGTGGCCCTCATCCATTTTCCCAGCTCCCTCCTGCAGCAGAGGGGACAAGGAGAGGAATAACAGACCCAGTGACACTTCTCCAGCCCAGACCAGCCTTGTACACTGTCACACACCAGGGAAGCCAGGAAGTGCAGCTGATCCCAAAAATGTCATGGAAAGAGCAAGGAGAGGACAAATGGGACAGTGAAGTGAGCCACAAGCTCTGCAGGAACCACAGATAGAGAAAAACCAGGACAGAGAAGTGAAAGTTGAAGGCGATAGGAGAGGGAAAGGAGGGGGACAGAGGGACAGAGGGAGAGGGGGACAGGCAGGACAAGGGCTGGCTGGAGATCCTTCCTGATTCCAGGTGTCCCCCACCAAATGCCACTGCTCAACACCATGCCCCATGTCCCCATGGCAGGGTCCTGACATGCCAGGGGCTCTGCATCCTTCATGTAATGTGGCACTCCATGTGTCCCTGTGCCTGGGGGGCTGAAGCCCCACTGCCTCACGTGTCCCTGCACCCCAGGACCAGTGCCCTAGCACTCCATGTGTCACCATGTCCCAGGATCCTCTGTGTCCTCATGCACAGAGACTTGGCCCCAGCATTCCCAGTGCCCTGTGCCCCAGTACCTGTCATATCCCCATATCACTGTGTCCCTGTGTCCCCGTCCTCCTGCCCTCCTGTGTCCCCATGTCCTTGTCTTATATGCCCATGCCTCCATATCCCTGTCTTCCATATCCCCATGTCTCCATATCCCTGTCCTCCTGCCCTCCTGTGTCCTCATGTCCCTGTCTCACATATCCCCCTGGCCCCATGGCACTGTCTTCCATGTGCTCATGTCTCCACATCCCTGTGCCTGTGTCCTCTTGATTCCTTGTGTCCCTATGTCCCTGTCTCCCCATGTCCCTCTGTCTCCATGGTCCTGTGTCCTCATATCCTTGTGTCCCCATACCCTCATGTCCCCATGTCCCATGTCCCTGCCCTCCTGCCTCCCCATGTACCCGTGTCCCCACCTCCCATATTCCTGTGTCACATGTCCCTGTGTTCCCATGTCCCTGTGTTCCCATGTCCTTGCCTTCCTATACCCCCGTCCCCCCATGTCCTGTGTCCCTGTGCTCCAACTACCCATATCCTTATGTCCCTCTCTCCCCATGTCTCCATGTCCCATGTCCCCATGTCTCTGTCTCACACTGTCCCCATGTCCCTGTTTCCCCATGTCCCCACATCCCTGCCTCCTGTGTCCCCACATCCCCATGTCCCCATGTCCCTGCCTTTCTGCCTCCCAGTGTACCCTTGGCCCGTGTCCTCATTTCTCTGTCTCAGTGTCCCCATGTCCCTGGTCTCCCCCCGTCCAAAATTCCGTGTCCCCATATCCTCGTGCCCTCATATCCCTGCCCTTCTACCTCCTTGTGTCCCCATGTCCCGTGTCCTCATGTCCCTGTCTCCCCGTGTCCCCATGTCCGGTGTCCCCACAGCCCGTGTCCCCATGTCCCTGTCTTCCCGTGTCCCCATGTCCCTACCTCCCCGTGTCCCCATGTCCGGTGTCCCCATAGCCCGTGTCCTCATGTCCCCATATCCCGGTGTCCCGATGTCCCGTGTCCGTATATCCCGATGTCTCCATATCCTGGTGTCCCCCTGTCCCGTGTCCCCCTGTCGCATGTCCATGTCCCGCTGTCCCGCCCCTCGTCCCTCCGCTCTCCCTGCATGTGCAGCACCGGTCGCCAGGCGGCGCTGGAGCCCCTGCGCGGGGCGTGGCTTCCCCAGTGCGGTGGGCGGGGCTTTCGCCAATGCCTGAGCGGGTAAAGGGGCGGGTTAGGGGCGTGTTCTCCCAGAGGGGCGTGTTTTCAATGGGGCGTGGTCTTTAGGGGGCGTGGTTTGTCGGAGGGCGGGGCCCGCCCCGGCAGTTCCGGGCTCCGCACACGCCGGTCGGGGCGGCGACCGAGAACCGGGATCGGAACCGGGATCGAGACCGGGACCGTGACCTGTTCCCAACAGATCGGGATCAGGACGGCACTGAGGGAACGCAGCGATGCAGCCGCCGCCACGCAAAGTGAGCGCAGGGCTGGGCCAGGTCACGGGGCGGGCGATCGGGACCGNGGGGCGGACCCTGACCCGGACTGGGGAAGGGGGGCCGCAGCTGGGGGGCACCCGGTGGGGAGCGGTGGGGGCTGGTACCCGTGCCAGGGGGGCAGCGCATCCCCACATCCCATTCCCCCACGCTATCCCCGCACCCCATTTCCGCCGGGACTGAGCGGGGCCGTCCCGCAGGTGAAGCTCACCCAGGAGCTGCGGGTCCACGTCCTGGAGCAGCTCTCGGGCCTGCAGAGCAAGCAGCAGCGGGACGCCGAGCTGCTGGAGGACATCAGGTATGGCCCCACGTGTGTGTGTGTGACACTCCCCGTAGAGCTGAGACCGGGCAGCTCATCCCACCAGTGTGTGTGTCCCTGAGCTGAGACCAGGCAGCTCATTCCATGGACGGGACAGGGACCAGGCATGGCTCACCTTGAGCCTGTCACCTCGAGGTCATGGGCTCCATCACCTGCTGGGGTGGCCTGATGGGGACATCCCAATGCAGGGTGGTGGCAGGGGGTGATGTCAGGGGGTGATGTCAGGGGGGGTGACAGGGTGACATGTCCATGCCCATCTCTGTGTTTCTTGCCTGCCCCGTGTCCCCTCTCCCCCAGGTCCTACAGCAAGCAGAGGGCTGCCATCGACAGGGAGTATGGGCAGGTAAGGAGGAGGCGCTGCCCGATCCAAGACTGATGTCCTGGGGAGCCCCAGGTCCCATCCTGCCTGTGTGGGGTGTCCAGGGCTGGGCACAGCCCCACACAGGCAGTGGGCAGCCTCAGAAATTATTGGAACTTGGCAGCCCCGTGCTGGCCCCAAAGGGTGGTGGCAGATGGACTCAGCATCTCCCTTTCTGGGGTGACCCTGACCACGTTCAGGCACCTGCTGAGGGGCTTTGCTGAGCACAGCATGGCCCCAGCCTCGTGTGTTTTGGGAGCCTGGAGGGAAAACCTTGGAGGGGGAAAAAAACTGCTGGGCTCTGCTGTCTGCTGGGTCATCGCAGGGCGCTGCTCTGAAATGTCAGAGCTTGGTTTTGCTGTGAGTTGTCCCCACAGCATCCCTTGGGGACATACCGCAGCAGAATTATGTCCCCACTTCCTGCAGCCAGGCACAGTGCCATCCCCACCCCCTCACCCCTCTGAGGTTGGAGGGGACTGTCCCCCCAGGGTTGGGGTCTCTCTGTGCTTGGCTTTGCTGGGGGCTTCTCTGCTCTGTGTCTGTAGTCACTGTCCCTCCCTGGTGTCCCCGTGCAGAACCTCTGTCCCAAAAGCCACAGCAGGGTGGTCTTCTCCTGGTGGT
This sequence comes from Sakesphorus luctuosus, assembly GCA_013396695.1. Taxonomy (NCBI): domain Eukaryota; kingdom Metazoa; phylum Chordata; class Aves; order Passeriformes; family Thamnophilidae; genus Sakesphorus; species Sakesphorus luctuosus. Next base: position 717,785 of record VWZD01006235.1, read on the forward strand.
GGCTGCTCCCCAGGAAGGTTTTCTCCTTCGAGGAGCATGATGGGATCCCTGCTGACACCGAGCCACTGCAGGGCTATATGTCCCTGTTCTGGGGAACATGTGTGTGTCACTGGACTCATGATGTGGGCAGCCAGTGTGGGGGACCACAGTTTCAGGGCCAGAACAGGACTGTGGGGTTCTGGAGTGCTCAGCAGGGTTGGGGAGTGCTGGTGACGCTGGGTCTGTCCACAGGCACTGCAAAGGCTGGCAAGCCAGTTCGTGAAGAGAGATTGGCAGCGGGGCCGTGGCGAGGCCAGCGACTCAAGGTGGGCTGGGGACAGGGATGGGGGGACAAGGGACTGGGGCTGGCTATGCCTATCTCCAGCTGGGAGATGCCTAGTGCCAACCAGATGACATCCCAGGGAAGCAGCCCCTGGTGGGATGTCCCCAAGTGTGTGGTGCCTGACTCAGAGGGGTCCACCAGGGCTGGGGGTGCTGTCTGTCCTTCTAGGCATCCCCAAAAGCTGGCAGTGGGGCAGGGAGTAACCTGCCCTATGTTAATCCCATGCCTGCAGGAGTGTGGCCACTGTCTGGAAGGGTGTCATCGAGGGGACAGTGCACGCTGGGCAGGTCCGTGTCACTGCCTCAGAATGCTACCGTGCCCTGGCCACCGAGGCCGCCCGCACCGCCCGCCTCTCCAAGGACAGGATGCTCAAGAAGGTACCAGGGCAAGGACATGTCTCCTGTGCTGGGGTGATGGGCCAACTGTCCCCTCCCCGGCTGACGCTCCCTGCAGGGCATGGAGCAACTGCAGAAGGCACAGGCAGAGCTGCTGGAGTCAGTGAAGGAGCTGGACAAGGCGAAGAAGCAGTTCACTCACCTCCAGCGGAGCAGCGAGGTGGCCAAGGACAAGGCAGCCGATGTGGAGGCTCGGTGAGTGGTGGGTGGACAACAGGGGGGCTTCTGGGGCTGTGAGGTGGTCTCACACCCTTCCCCCATCCTCCCCAGCCTCCGTAAGAGTGACCGGCGGATTTTTCACACCAAGGCCAGTCTGCAAAAGCTCAGTGCCAAGGTCAGCTCTGCAGGGGACTGGCGGGGTGCCCACGCAGGTGGGCTCAGGGGTCATGGGGCAGTGGCCCCCATGCCATTACCAAGTACTGCTCTCCCCATCCCTGCAGTTCTCAGCACGGCTGGCTGAGCACTCAAGGCAGCTGGCGGGGGTGCAGAATGAGTACAGCTTCGCCCTGGTCTCTGCCATTGCCCACCTGGAGCATTACCAGCGTGTGGAGCTGCCCGCGGCCATGCAGGTAAGAGCTGTCCAGACCACCCCATGCCTCCTCCTCAGCATCCCACAGGGACCATCTTCCCAGTGCTGCTGTGAGGAGGGGAAGGAGGGAGGGTCCCACGGGTCCCACATACACAGGGTTGACTGCCTTGGAGGGTCAGGAGTACTCCAGGAGGGGTGCAGGCAGTGTTAGGGGGGAAATCCCACTGGCTTTCCCCCAGGCACTGGATGGAGACCTCTACGAGCGGCTCCGGGAGCACTTGTCAGTTGCCAGCCGGACAGAGGTGGAGACCTGCCGGACCACACGGGACTGGTTCCAGGGTGTTGCAGAGGCATCTGCGCGGGTAACATCACTGTTCCAGGAGCTGGGTAGGACAGGAGGGGACAGGTGAGCCCCTCGGCCCCACACTGCTCTCCTGCTGCAGGTGTGCCGGGAGCAGGACCTCCTCCTCTTCCTGCAGGACCACCCTGCCTTCTCTCTGGCCCCTGAGCAGCGCTTCCAGCTCACCGGGGTGGAGGAGGTAGGTGGAGGGTACACACACATTACAGCAACGTGGGCTCTGCACAGCCAAGCTCTTCTCACCCCCATGTCCTTGCCCAGGTGTGCCTGCTGCCTCCAGAGGATGACGGGGCCAGCCTGGAGAAGGAGGCTCGGCGCTGGGCCACACGCGTGGCTCGGGACCGCAAAAACAAGGCACACAGCGAGGAGGTGGGAATTCTCCTGCCCCATGGAACAGGATGGGGGGCTCAAGGAGGGGCTTTTCCAGCCTCTCACCAGCTCCCATCTCCTTCTGACCTGTGGGTGCCCTGCCAGGTGCTGCAGCGACTGGAGGCCAGGCGGCAGCAGGTGCCAGAGGGCGAAGTGGCTGCCATGGAGCGGCAGATGGAAGAAGCAAGGGAAAACATCCGGAAGTCAGAGGTGGGTTCCCCAGATGGGTCTGTCACCCCAGGATGGAGAACACAGGGATGGAGAGGTATGGTGGCTGGGATGCTGCACTGGGGATGTGTCCCTCGGGATGTTCTGCCACTGTGACCATCAGACTGGTGACGGGGGCAATGGAGTTGGGACTGGGCTGTCCCACCACTCCATAGGTGTCACCTTACACCCTGACACTGTGGGTGTCCCCAGGTCAGCCGAGTGAAGGCTGAGGCACGCCTGGCACTGCTGCGGGCAGCAGGGCTGGATGTGGACAACTGGCTGGCTGGGGCCATGGTGGGGACCGGTGAGGAGACACCCACGGGGCTGGATCCAGCCGAGTTCGATGACTACGAGGACAGTGACGAGCCAGATGGGGATGATGAGCCTGGTCCTGCTGCTCGCACCTACCCCTACACCTGCCGCGTGATCTTTGGGTACCAGGTATTGCCCCAGCTGCCTGTCCCTCACCCTGCTTGCCCAGGGATGGCATCTCAGTGTCCCTGCCACTTTGTCCCTGTGCCCTTCAGGGCTGCCAGGCAGATGAGCTGTCCATCACTCAGGGCGAGGAGCTGGAGGTCATCGAGGATGGGGACGCAGAGGAGTGGGTGAAGGTGGGAGCAGGCTGCGCCCTCTCAGCTGGGGGACACTTTTTGAAGGCTCCCAGGCTGTTCCCTGTTTAGGGGCTGGGATGCTCACATGGTTTCTGCCCCCTCAGGCTCGGAACAAGGCAGGCCAGGTCGGCTATGTGCCGGAAAAGTACCTGCTGACCCTGGGGTGTGAGTCAGGGGCAGGGCTCGGCCCCCCAGGACCATCTGCATTGCACCGCCAACTCTCCAGCATCATGGCTGCAGAACTGGTGCTGGAGCCTGGAGGTAGGTGCTGGGGCATCACCCCTACCCTGGGAATGGTGATGAGACCCTAGAAGGTGCTGAGCCCCCTCCCCATCACCCCCACAGCCTGGCTGGTACGAGCCCTGTATGACTACGAGGGGCAGAGCCCTGAGGAGCTGAGCTTCCCTGAGGGGGCCATCATCCGTGTGTTGCCCCGCGCCGCCGGCGAGGTGGATGATGGCTTCTGGACCGGCGACTTCGACGGCCGCATCGGCGTCTTCCCCTCCTTGGTGGTGGAGGAGCTCACTGGGGCCCGGGGGACAGCTGGGCAGGTCAGTGGTGGGAGGGTCAGTGTCCCCTCAGTGTGGGGCATCCCCCATCCATTGTGACTGCAGCAGCCAAACACCCCCCTGCCTGTTGTTCCCATCCCTCTTGATTGTGTCTTCCCAGGAGCTGCCGTCACCGTCTCCTCCACCCTTCTCCCCTCCTGGCCTCATACCTGGGACCAGTCTGGCCCCCAGCCCTGCTCCTGAGACATCACTGGGAGGTGAGTGCTGGGGGGTGGGGGCTGGGAGAGGGCAGGGGGGGCCCAGAAAGCCAGGCTGAGCTGCTGGTCCCTTCCAGGTTGCCGGCAGGATGCCTCAGGCAGTGGGCAGAGCTCTCCAGACCTGGCAGCCACTCGACTCCGGCCGGTAAGCCCCGTCACAGCGATGCTGAGCTTCCCAAACCTGTCCCCAGCCCTCCCATTACGGGGGGATGGTGCCATCTGTGTGTTTGGGGTATCTCAAGGGGGATGAGTGGCCACAGCATGTTGGCACTGCTTCTCCTCTCCCCTCTCCTCAGCTCCGTGCACCTCCCCCGCCGCCTGGCAGAGCCTCCGAGCCTGACCACGAGTTGCACTTCAGCTGACCCTGAGGGTCCCCCCTGACCCTCTCAGCCCACCAAAAAGCTTTGCCTGAGCAAACCACCACAGGCTGCTGTCCCTGGCACTGCCCCATGCCCCGAGCTGGTCTCTCCAGGGGCTACATCCTGCCCGGTGCCACTTGCATAGTGTTCCTGCATCCCAGAACAGCACCAGGAACCCTGGCTACTCCTTTTTTGGGGTGCTCTGTGCCACAGCCAGGCCCCACCTCACCCACCTCTTGCCTCTACCCTTTCTGCCTGGCATCACCCATGCACCCTCAGCACAGCCCTCGTTCCTGGAGGGGCTCATCCTTGGACCCTGCCAGACCCCACAGGCAGGAGTGGGTGGCGGGGGGGCTGTTCCCAATAAATCCAGTTGTCTCTGGCCAGGGAGTTCAGCAGCTTTAATGGTTGTAGCTCATCTATGTACAGTGCAATTACACACCAAAGCTCGCACGGGCACCAGGGCTGCCCGCTGGCCTGGCCAGGGGGTGATCCTGCCCCCAGGCCAGGCTCCGGCCCCTCCTATGCCGGGATGGGGCTGGAAGCTCCTGTCTCCGCCAGCATCACCCGGGGACCGGCAGGGTCTCTCGCCGGTGAAGGATTTGTGCCTGTGCCCACTCTGCGTGGCAGGGGTGCCCAGGGGGGGCTGTGCTCTGCAGTGAACGTGCCGGGTGGGTGGGGGGATGCTGCCCCCCACCCGGGGGGGCATCGAGTCGCTGCCTCCATCCCCACCCCTCGCTGCAGTCCCCTCTCTGATCCTTCCCCCAGAGCTGGGGGGGCTGCAGGGGCTGGGTGCACAGTGGGGACTGGGTGCTGTCCTGCCCCTGCCTTGCCCGACAGCCCCCCAGGGGTGTCTCCGGGGCGGATGCGGTGGGTGGGACTCGGGTACCTATTGCCAATGGGATGAGGTCTGGCGCCGAGCGCGGTTGTCGGTAACGCCGGCGCATCGCTCCGGCCATGCCAAGCGCGTAGCTGCCCACCCGGGGCCGGGGCCGGCTGCCCCACAGCTGCCCCACGGCAGAGCCCCCTGCCCGGCGGGGGGGCCAGGGGCTGCGCACCTCCTGTCCACGCTCCAGCCGGGAGTGGAGAGGAGCTGTGGGGAGAGGGGCAGGATAGAGCTTGTCCCCAACACCATGGCACCCCCCTATCCACTCACAAATGGGGTGTCCCAGACCTGTGTCTGCCCACTGGCATCACTGCCTGTGGCTAGGCTTGTGGTCCATCCCGTGCAGGATCTGGTATACTGGGAGCCTACCCCCCTGGAGAAAGGGTTCACCCTCTCTCCAGCTCCATCACCAGAGTGTTGCCCACCAGGGCAGAGACACTGCCAGTGCCCTCCCACCCCACCCCAGACATTGCCCCAGGGACAGGGGACAAAGCACTCACGTCACACTGTCGATCTTCGGTCCTTTTCCGCGGGGCTGGGCTCCTGTGGAATGGAGGAGGGATGTGGATGAGGAGAGATATCAATGGGAGCAGGATGCTGGGGTGAGGGCCAGGTCTCCCTTGGCCACAGCAGTGACCCTTGGGCCACTGGGCAGAACCCACTGAGTCTTCAGGAGTGATTACAGCCCACACACTTGCTCTGCCTGTCCCCATCACCTGCAGGACATGATGAGCAGCAGCCAAGAACCCTTGTGGTGGCCCTGACTGGGACTGAGGGGATGGTGGAAATGGTGCCAAGGCTTGGTGACAAATATCCCAAGAAGGTCCCATCACTGTTCTCCTGGAACTCCATATCCTGGAGCACCTCAACACCAAATGAAGGGTCCAAGGCAGGAGCCTGGAGCCACAGAGGGGACATTATGTCCCTGGCCTTACCCTGCATTTAACTGCTTCCCCTGTGACCAAATGGACCACAGCCATCACTGAAAGCATAGTGGGTCATGGGAGGTCCTGTCACCACCTCTCCAGGTCTCTGGAGAAGGGCTGCAGCCCATGAGCTCTATCCTGCCTGGCTGCCTTGGGCTGCCCTTTATGAAACAGCTCAAACCTCCCAGCCTGGCCACCAGAAAGCAAAGAGGGAAAGAGTAAACAGCAGGATCCTGCTTTTTGCTTAGCCAGCATCCAGCCATGCACTTTTCCCAGGGCCCTCCCAGTCCTGCCTCATCCCAGCCCATGCCAAGAGCTGCTGGCATGTGCCATGCCAGTGGAGCTCCAGCAGAGCCAGCCCCAGGGGATTTCCCTGGCTTTGAAACATGCCAGGAATTTTACCCAGTGGTTTGGCTTCACTTTTATTCCAAGGGCTCTGCGAGGTGTGCCCTCATGCTGGTTTTGTGGGGCAAGTCAAGGCCAGTTCTTGGGGTTGCTGACATCACACTGGGGGTGTTTCCCCAGCCCCCTTCCATGAAAATCATCTCACCCCAACTGAAGAACCATGTATGAGCACGACTGCATGAGTGAAATGCTGGGTGTCTGCTCCCTCAGCCACCAGCCTCATTTGTTTAGTGGTAAGTTCCCAGAGGCAGTTTCAGGGAGCAAATCCCCCAAACTGGGGGCCACCAATGGCCAAGCAAACCATGTCATCATCCTGGAGCTTTCTGGCTCCTCCAGCCAGGTGGTTGGGTAGGAAGGTTGGGAGATAGCAGGGTGCTGGGAGCTCCAGGCAGAGAGAGCTCTCTCTGAACACCGCTCCTCTGGAGCAGGGAAAAACAACCAAGAAATGACCATTTGGCATCACAATTCCCTAGACTTCAGGGCAAGAAAGGCTCCTAGAGATATCTGTCCCTGCCTATTCATTGCTGGCCACACTGAGCCCCATTGAGGCTGGGTTTTTAGGGAGGCCACGTGCAGCAGTGGAGCTCTGCAAAGTCAAGATTCCAAGGGACATCCCCCAAGAGCTCAACCACAAAGGAAAACATCCCTTGCTTAAGCAGCAGGTGAGTCTGCAGCATCTCCAGTTCCCCGTGAAGCACAGGTGGGACCTGTTATGGTGACTCTACAGGGCCCAGACACTGGAAAATGGGTGGGAAAAATCAATCGTCCTCCAGCCCGGGGGACCACACAAGGACAAGGAAGAGGAGGAACGTACCTGCTGCTCCTCGTCCTCCACGTCAGGCTGTTTCCTGCTGCTGTCATCTCTTCCCAACTCCTCAACCTGTTCTTGCAGGCTCAGGCTCCCATGAATATCCGACACTTCATCTGCTGACCCCAGTCCAATCTCCTCCAGGCAGATGCTGGCTCCTTCTCGCGCCAGCTCTCCCGGGATGCTGGGACTGGACCCTCCCAGCCCCGGATGGCTCAGGAGCCTCCTCTGGCGGCTTATGCTCCCGGGAGCAGTGCCAGCATCCTGCAGCGGGCCTGCCCTGCCGGACCCCGTGCCCGCCCGTCGGCTGTCGCGAGTGCCGGAGCTGGCTGGTGTGTTCGGGGCTGGGGTGGTGGAGAGGCTCTGCTCCCCACCTTTGCCACTCTGGATGTCTCCGTTCTGCAGGCCCCCCGTGGGGACAGTCCCATTGAGGGCCCGCTCCCGCTGCAGCCGGTCGCTGCTGTGCTCCAGCTCCTCCGTGCTCAGCTCCCGGCTGCCGTCGGGCAGGGGACCGTCTTGCTGCTCGTGGAGAGTGGGTTTCTTCCCGATGTGTGTGACACGAAACCTGGAGTGCGGGCAGGACAGATCAAAAGGAAAGGGAAATTACAGCCAGGTGGGGGTTGGTCTCTTCTCCCAGGCACTCAGCAATAGGACAAGGGGGCACGGGGGGCTCAAGCTCTGCCAGGGGAAATTGAAGTTGGAGAGCAGAAAAAATTCTTTGCAGAGAGAGTGCTCAGGCATTGGAATGGGCTGCCCAGAGAGGGGGTGGATTCCCCATCCCTGGAGGTTTTTCAACTGAGCTTGGCCGTGGCACTGAGTGCCATGATCTGGTAAAGGGACTGGAGTTGGCCCAAGGGTTGGACTTGATGATCTTGGAGGTCTTTTCCAACCCAATCCATTCTATGATTCTATGAAAATCCTTTCTCTCCTCTCCCACAGTTGTATTCCCAGCTTGCCTACTGTACCTCCAGGCTTGGATCTCCTCTCTGCCATGATCTCCAGCCTTTCAGATCCATTCCTCACCACCTCACCCCTGCTCTAGCCATGCCCCCACTGACTTGACCCCATTTTCACTGCATTTTTAGCAAAACAAGTAGAAAGAGAAGGATGAAAAGTCCAATCCAGATGTTGGCTGGTGCAGACCCTGCCTGCTTGTCCTCTAGGTGGCAAGATGGATCACAGCTGCTGGAAATCCTTTGAAACACAACCAGGACGACAGTGTGCCCCAAGCAAAGGCCAGGATGGGGTTTGGCAGTTATTTGGGTACAGGGATCCAAGGCAGAAGGAGCTGTTTTGCTAAAATTTGCCAGAGCACATTTTGCACCATCCACTGGAGTGGTGGGTGGTACCTGGGTGGTTCACCAAGGTTCCCCCATGAGCAGGTAACAGCTGAGAGATGCCAGATAAGCAGGAGAACAGCTGCAGAAGCTGGTCTGACACCCCTAAAGGGTGTATTTATAAGCAGAAGTGATGCAATATTGCACATGGGGAGAAAAGGGAAGTTAAGGATTATAGAATGGTTTGAGTTTGAAGGGTCCTCAAAGCTCATCTTGTTCCGCTCTCTGACATGGGTAGGGACACCTTCCACTATCCCAGGTTGCTCCAAGCCCTGTCCAGCCTGGCCTTGAACACTTCAGGGATCCAGGGGCAGACACAATTTCTCTGAGCAACCTGTGCCAGGGCCTCCCCACCTTCACAGGGAAGGATTTCTTCCCAATATCCCATCTCACCCTGCCCTCTGGCCATGGAAAGCCATTCCCCCTTGCCCTAGCACTCCACGTCCTTACCCAAAGTTCCTCTCCAGCTCTCTTAGAGCCCCTTTAGGCACTGGAAGTGGCTCTAAAGTCTCCCCAGAGCCTTTTCTTCTTCAGGCTGAACAACTGCAACTCCCTCAGCTTGTGAGGGGTAAAGTGTAGGCAAAGCCTAAACAGAATTGTGACCGAGCTGGTTGTGACTCACACCGTGACTCCTCCTCACAAGCACTGCCTGCCAGTGCTGGACCAGCAGACGGGAAATCTCTTCCATGGTGAGCTGGTGTCCACCAGCCAGAGCACGCCAATCCCACCACAGAGGCCTCCTGCAGCCCATGACTCACCCACACCTGCTCTTCCTGCAGTTGGATTACATGTGGAGAAGCTGCTGATGGCCCTGGATCTGCTGAGTTCAGCTGCAAGTCAGCACTAGGGCAAAACACAACTCCAGCAGCAAAGTTCAAGCACTGCTGGAGTTGAAAGAACAAGACCCAAGGGTTAAGTGCATGGCAGCACAGCTGTTCTGAAGGAAGAAGCAGAGAGGTCTGAGAGATAAGAACAGATGCCAGGTGAGATGACAGAGATGGAGGAGACTAACAGGCTGGGAACTAGTCCATGGACAGCACAGACCCATCAGAATGGTCAGATATGCTGCTCAGGACTGGAAGAGTCAAGAAGAAAAATGCTCCAGACAAGGTACCCTCAGGTCTGCTCAGGTCAGGCTAAGCAGCAGCAAATGTGACCTTGCAGGTCTGTCTGGCTCTTTGGAGACAAGACACCAGTGCTGCAATTTGGCAAGACCAAAGAATGTTCTGGTCCCAAAGAGGGACTGGGAGGATACACAAGTGTCAGAATCATTTCTTGGCAATGCCATTGAGCAATGTTAACCTGGGAGAGCCAGGAATGGATTCAAAGAGCAGGAAGGGCTTGGACTGGAGAGGACACAAGAGGTAGCGTACCCAAGCTCTGGCTGGTGAGGGAAAGGCAGAGAACACTGGCTGCCTGCCTTGTCAGCATCGCTGAGGCTTTTGATTCAGTAGGATGTGATGCACTGTGGCTGATTGCACTGAGGACAGTCAGATTCAGATGCTCTGGTGGACAAGCTCTGCCACTGACAACAACTGGTTTAGGGAAAGCCTTGAGATAAATGGTAAATCATTCTATGATATGAGAGTACAGATTGTGTAACTCTGATTATCACAGAAATACAGAATCATTTAGGTGCAAAAAGCCCTCAGGGGGTCTCCTGTCCAGTCCAGCCCTCTGCTCAAAACTGGGCTGTCTCCCACTCTCAATCAGTTTGCCCAGAGCCCCATCCAGTCAGGTTTTGGAAAACTGCAAAGATGGAGATCATTCTACTCCTCAGGGCCCTGTTCCAGGTCTGCACTTCATGGTGAAATAGTTTTTTCTTATGTCTTTTCTGGATTTCTCTTGTTACAATTTATGGCCCTTGCCTCTTGCCCTTCCCAGAGCATATCTGAGAAGACTCTTGTTCCATCCTCATTTAAACTCTGCCCACCCTTTGGGTAGAGAGAACTATTAGATCCTACTTTTGTGATTCTCCAGTCTGTAAAGGCCTCCTCACATGCCACATCCTCCAGCCCCAGATGATCTTGGTGGACCTCCACAGTTCTCATCCTTTCCAGTCCCTCAGCCATGATCCTGTGTCTACCTGGGCCAGTCGATGTAGGAAGAGGCTGTGTCCAAGGTGAAAAAAAAACCCCACAAAAATTAAAGATAACAAGACCTGAGGGTGGGGTTTTAACCCAAGAGGTAGGTTAAAGAAGCTGTTTTATGTAGGGCCAGTCTTGAGTTAAGGTACTTCGTGTAATCAAGATATTTGTCATAAATAAGACACAGCAAGGGCAGTCCCAGAAAAGTCATCCAAGATTTGGAAGCGACAGGGCCAGCTTGGCAAAAAGAAGCAGAATTTGGAGGTGGTTCTGTACCTCATGGGCACACAGGTCCCTTAGTAGAGGAACCTTGTACCAAGGGGATTCTAGATTTAAAATACAGCCTTGGAGAAATGGGATGATTGTCCTCTGGAGAAGGCTGGTGTGTGACATGGGATATTAACAGGGATAAGGAGAGAAAACCAAGATCTGAGGGAAGGTGCCTTTAGGAAAGAAGACCATCTGCTCTGGCACTCAGAGGTGAGTGAGAGGAGACTGAGAAGAGCACAGAAAAAGGGAGTGGAGGAGTGGATGGAACTGGGCACCAGCCAGGGAATGAACTAGCCATGAATATGCAACTGTGCAGAGACCTGGCTTACCAAACACCAGGAGCTGTCAGTCTTCAAAAGATGTGATCTGAGCTGGAATTCAGCATGGGGAGATCTGGCACATCTCCCCCCTTCTCCAGCTCCCCATAAACCTCCCTGATGAGGGTACTGGCTCTGATGGTGGAAAAATCCTTGACAGGATAAGGGGGAATGACTTCCCGCTGCCAGAGGGTGGATTAGATGGGATATTGAGAAGAAATTCTTCCCTGTGAGGATGGGCAGGCCCTGGCACATGTTGCCCAGAGAAGCTGTGGCTGCCCCATCCCTGGAAGTGTCCAAGGCCAAGTTGCATGGGGCTTGGAGAAACCTGGTCTAGTGGAAGGTGTCCCTGCACATGGCAGGGGGTGGAATGAGGTGAGCTTTCATGTCACTTCCAACCCAAACCATTCTGTGATTCCATACCCACTCTGGCTTAGCTTTCCCACGAAAGGACTGTCTCTCTGGACCACAACATGCATCTTCATCAAGGCCCTGAATGAAGTACTGCTACAGGATCTGAGCATGACAGAGCTTTGTGCCTCACCAGGGTGGCCATCTGGGGTCTTGCCGTTGCTTGTCACCCTGCCCTAGTCACCACTGCTGCGAGGAGCCGAGCCCTGGAAGATTTTCCTAAGCTTTTCTGCTGGGAAATGGGGCCTCCTGGGCAGGCCTAGAATGTCCTACAGGTTACTGACTACACAGACATCACAGAATGCTCAGGAAGTCCCTTGAGGTGAGAGCAGGTGGGGACTGGTGAAGTATTTGTGGGAAGTATCAGGAACACTCCCTATTCTTATATTCCTGCTGTGTCATCTAATTACAGATACCATTGGAGGCAACAAACCTGGAGCAGCACAGCCATTCTTTCACTCTGATGGTGTAGGAAGTAACTTGCACCTGGGACGTGCTGTCCCCTCCTCCCTCTCCTGATGCGGTCCCTAAAGCCCCCAGTTGGGCTGCAAGAGCCCTGCTTGCATGTAGCTGGGACAGCAGACTCTGAAGGACACGGACCTGGGGCTGTGCCCAGCACTGACTCAGCAGGAAAACCCAGGCTTGAGTCACCTTCCCAGGGAAGGAGGGAAGCCACTGGTGCATCACAGCCTGCCACATACCACAGGCATTTCCAGGTGCAAAAGCCACCTGGGTCCTCTGGACTTCCAGCTGCAGAGCTGCTCCTGAGGCATCTCAATGCAGAAGAGCAAGAGGTAGCCCAGCCTAGGGCAGGCAGGGTAGGGAAAAGGAACTAGGGGACTGAAGAGACCCTGTGTTGCTTGTTCCATCAGGACATGGCTGGCAAAGCTCATTTAAGTACCTGCCCACTGAGAAGACAGTGGTCTCTCCAGGATGCATCCTGCCTTTGCCCTCCTTGGACCGTCCTTGTCGCTGCAGTGGGTGCCTCTTCCTCCGGCTGCAGTGGATGCAGGGGGCCTGTGTGGAGCCCAGGTGCACTGTGTGGTGATGTGGTGGGCCCCCATCCTGGCTGTGGGGACAAAGGCTGCAACAGGAGAAGGACGTGACAGGTCAAGTTATCTGCAGGAGACATCCTAACCTTGTTGCAGTCTCACTGCAGCAAGGCCTGGGAGCAGCAGCTCTGGAAGGGACCTGCACTGAGGACAGGAATGAGGAAGAGCTATTTCCCTTGCCAGTGGGGTGAAGCACTCCTCAAGACCCTCAGAGGAGCAGGACTTCTTGTTGGGAAGATGCTTTCTAACGGCTGGAAAGGGGACGGCTACAGTCTCCGGAACAAAGGGATACCCAAAGGCTGCTTCTCCCCTAGTCTGCATAACCCATAAGCTGCTGTTGGCTTCCCTCACCTCACTGGCACTGGGACGTCCCCTTCATTTTCCCCCAGCATCTCCTTGAGAGCCTCTGCATTTGCTGAAGAGAGAGGAAAACAGGAATGTGTCAGCCAAAGTGGTCAGCACATCTCCAGGATGGCCCATGGACATGCTCACCTTCATTTTGTATGATGCATCTCACGATCTTCTCCACAGTGTCCTCGTTCAGCTCCTCCTCTTCATCTGAAAAGAGACAACATGGCACTGAGGGCTGGGATCCAGAGACTGCTCATGGTTCACTCCCCGGGGCAGTAATGTCCATGGAGAGGCTGGAGAAGCCTTGTGTCCCTCATCATGCTGGGAAGTCACTGGGGAACAGCAGATCCCTCATCCTGGAAAGGAAACGGCTGAGTCAGCAGCTATGTGTGCAGGGAGGGAGTTGTGTTGCTCCTTCAGAACTGGGGAGCATCTGGAGAAATGAGTGAGAAGTAGGTTCCAAAAAGTCAAAAGAGGAGGGTCTTTGAGGAACAGTCCAGCCCTGGAGCCCTTGGATGCAGGATGCTGAGAATGCTCAAATCTCCAAGGATAAACAGGACACGCTCACAGAAAATAAACCCACTGGGGCCTGTAAAACACAGAAAAAACATCTATGGTGGAGAAAGCCCCAGAGCTGCACACTGTTAGAAGCTTAAGAGGGGAATTTAGCTGGTGTTCGCTCTGCTTGTGGAATTCATTCCCAACATTCATTACAACCTGCTTTCGAATACTGTTGGAGGCAGGAGGTCAGGATGGATGGATGGACCTTCAGCACGGTCTGCTGTGTTAGGTGTTCCTATAAGCTCTTTGGAGCTGTGGTCTGGCAGGAAGCTGCCCCAAGGAGCATGGTCACAAGCTGCCACCATGGTAGTGGAAGCCCATGGAGTTGTTTCCCTGGGCTGTGGTACCTCCAGAGGGCAAAGCCAATCCTGGAAGGTTCAGACACTGTCTCCATGTCATGAACAGCCAAGTCATTAAAGCCAGAGAAGCATATCCATGGACACCTGGAAGCTCTTGGTGCATCTGTGGGTGAGGTGGAGGAGCCACATTCCCCTCTGCACAAGGAATGGCATCAGGAGGTGCTGATCTTCCTGAATACTGCCGATAACACATGGAAGCTGGAGGAGTTATGTAGCACCATGTGGCTGTTTCCAGCTAAGGAAGCAGCTGAAGGAATGTGTCTTCCCCATTTCAGCAGAGACTCATGAAACCATCAAATGACAGAGCTGACTTGGGCCAGGCTCTACTTTGCACCCACACTTGATGCTGCAGTGACTTCCCAATCCAGCCACTCAAGAGCAGTTTACAGTGGCCTGAAGTGATGGAAAAAATCCCTTTAAGGTCATCTTCTAACATGGAGGTCAAGGAAATACCCTTATTCCGCTGGCCTACATGAACACAGGAGGGACTAGAAGACCCAACCAACACCATGCTGGCTCCATGCCAGACCTCCTAGTTCCAAAGGGGCAGAAGGGACATCTTGTGCCCCTGCTTGGGGATGTGGATTTTAATTCAGGAAGTGGGAATTCAGTAGGTCCACCAGTATGACCTTTTGGTGGTGATGCTCCTTTGGGAACAGCCAGACACTGTTTGCCACCTCCCTGTCACTACCAGCCTTCATCAGGTTGTAGAGCTGGCAGATCAGAGGGATCCCTGGGTCACACACTCCCAATCCCAAGGAACACCGCGCTGGTCTCGCCATCCCTTTTTCCCAACCCAGCCACACGTCACAGGTAACTCTCCCAGCCCCATCCCACATCCCAGAAGTGAGTATAAGGAGCACCAGTCCATGCTGGATGAAAGGCAGACCCCAAGCCCCCACTGAGCCCCTGTGGCCCCAGCACTCACTGTCCTGGAGCTCCGCCAGCACATCTTTGTTATCTGGGTCAAGATCGTCCCGGAAGGTCCGGCACCGGTAACCCTTCTTCTTCAGGACATGGCAGATCAGGAAACCCACCAGTCCCATGATGAAGAAGACAAGGACAAGGAGGAAGACCATAGACAGGCTGTGCTGGGGGTCTGACTCCCCATCGTCGGTGCTGTTCTGGTCTGACATGCGGATCTAGGAGAAGGAAGGAGGCAGCTCAGACTCCCCAGTGCTCACCCCTAGAAGGCTCCCTGTGCCCATCCTCGTCTTCCTCCTGTCGGGCAAGAGCCCGATCCCAGTTTGGGGTGAGCAGCCCGGGGCTCATCTCTTGCCCCGCAAGGTCCAGCATGGTGCGGGGCCCCAGGAAGGAGAGGACAAGCTGGAGGTGTCTCGGCGCGGTCTCCCAAGGACACTGCTGCCCCGCATGCACCCGGCAAGAGGCATCCCAAGGGCAGGGGCGGCGGCAGCTTCCCCGCAGGCCCGCCGGCCCTGGGTTGCGGCGCTGCCCCGGCCCTTGCCGGCGGCTTCCCAAGGGCACCGGTGCCCCGGCCTGCCCGGGGCTCTGCGGCGGGCGGCATCCCCCCGCTCGCCCTTCCCGGAGGATGGCTGAGCATCCTCCCGCGCCGTGCCGCGCAGCTCCTCCGGCAGCTCTCGGTACTCACGGCCGAGGGCCTCTGCCGGCACCGGCAGCGACACCGGCAGCGGCAGCGGCACCGGCAACGGCGGGGATGGAGCCGTGGCAGCCGGGCTGGCGGAGGGCCGAGCCGCCGGCAGCTCCCGCATCGTCCTCCCACAGAACCGAGCCGGCTCCCTCCGCCTTGGCTCCCCTGGGCGCTCCCGGCTCCCTTCCCGAGGGCTCAGCACTCGCATTCCCACTCGCCGGCTCCGCTTCCCGGCACAGAGAGGGTCCCCCCATGGCTGTTCCCCAGCCCCGCTGCGGCGGTACCTGGGCCTGCGGTCCTCCGCAGCACTCTCCTCTTCACCTTCACCTTCACCTTCACCTGCCTCCTAGCAACCCCGCATCCCCGCGGCTGGGGACCGCGGCGAGCATCCTCCGGCTCCTGGCTCCCTGCTCCCGGTGCCCTGCCTGCCTTCCCCGGGAAGGAGCCAGCTGCTTCTGGCTGCCGCTCTCTGCCGCTCTCTGCCACAAGAGCATCCGCCTGTCCCGATCCCAGAAAAAAATCTCTCCGAAGAGGTTTCGGCGGATGAAGGTGCGGAGCGGAGCTCAGGGAAATGCCGGCGGCTGCAGCAGGACGAGCAGGAGTGCTGCTCAGGGAAGCCAGCGCTGCTGCCAAGCTGCTGCCCGCCCCGGGGTGAATAAGCCTCACCCGCACGCGTGCCAGCCCCGAATTCCCCTGGCACCCCTCCTTTCCGTGATTTTTAGAGCACTGAGCCTTGGAGATGAGAAGGAGAGGAGTGGAAGTGGGGAACAGTAGGATGAGGACCAGTCACACACCAGTATATTCTGGGGGAGAGGGGTGCAGGCACCCACATTGAGATCACAGCACTGAGGAGATGGTGGGAAAATTGCATTGTGAGACTCCTCTCTCTCCCTTCTTTCTAAAAATGGGGTGGCTATGCCATTTGAAATCTCCAGGCATGGTGGTCCCACAACCTTCATCTTCACTGCATTATCCTCACTCTGGAAGGCTTCACGCTGCCCTCTTTACTACTGCATATTAGGTCTGTTCCTCTTCATCCTTCACCCACCTGCCAGTTCTCCACCCAGACCTTGAGGAGCACATGCAACCCTTGAAATCCCTCCCACTCCATCTCTGCTGAACTGAGCACTGATCTATACACACATTCCGTCGTGGGAATTATCCCACCACACTCTGTACTGCCATGAGGCAGCTCACAACCCCTCCAGGCTGTCAGCTGTGCCGTGCTGAAGGCTCCTGTCCCTCTGCACAGGTGACCAAGTCACCTCTGAAGGGCCTCCTCCATCACCATGACTTCATGAGGTCACCACGTCATAGGTGCCACCCATCTGTCTGCTGTCCTGGCAGGGACACAGGCACTGAGAGATACCATCTAAGGCAGGAAAACACCACAGGCTGCAAGACTTATTTCTGCCGCCATGGATTGCTGAGCTATGGGAGAGGAGAGGACTCCAAATGCTGGACCAACAAGCTGCCACATCACGTGAGTCCTTGTTGATGAAGACTTCAAAAAGTAAACCTCAAAGGCAGTTTACTCCTTGCCCTTGTTTCTTCGGAGAGGGGGAACTGGCAGGTCTGAGTTCCTGCAGAGCCCTGAGGGGATGCAGTCATGGTGAGCTTATTCTTATTTTTCTTGTGCCCACGCACACTGTCCTGTACAATAAATCGCTCTTTCTCCTTCCGGGCGTTCCCACCCACTCTATGCATTGCTGCACCCCACTCCCCTCCCAGCATCCCACCCTCCTTCCAGACTCCAGCCATGCTGGACAAAACGAGCCCAGGCTGCTCAGCACTCTCCACTTCAAGGGAAAATTCCCATTTTCCCACAGCCTCTGGTGTCAAAGCATTTCCACAAGCTGGGGGGCACAGGATGGCACAGCAACCTGCCTGGGGACAAATCCAAGCCTCCATGGGGTGAACTAGGATGAGGAAGGGTCCCTCCTCACTCTGCAGCTAAGTTATCCCAGTTTCTCTTAGTGTTTCTCTTCCTAATCTCTCATCAGGGATTGTGTTCTCCCCATCTCTGTCCTGCTTCTACGAGCTCACCTTCAGCAACTCTCTGGGCTTCCCAGTCCTCACCCTGCTGGGAATCCTGTTAGCACTTCAGTGGTCAGACCACAAGCCCTGTCCCACGCAGCCCCTCGTAGGTGACCCAAAAAAGACATGAGAGCTTTATCTGCTCCAGAGCAGCCAGCATGGCAGGCATAAATCCACACAGCTGAGCTCTCCCTTCCAAGCAGGCTGGCTGTGTCCATCTTGTGCAGTGCGGATGGTTCCCACATGGGTCGAAGCATCACACCAAGCCAGGGTGATGTGGACATGGCTGTGGTCTGGATACTCATGGCATATCCAGAGTCTGGGCTCTGCATCCTCTGTCCCCTCCTGATCACATTCCAGCTCCTGTCTCCATCCTGTGTGACCCCACCAAGGCAGTGTGAGCTGAGACACAGGACAGCCCATCTGGATCTCTGGGGTAGGCAGCTGCCTGCTTCCTGCCTGCCCACTGCAGCCAGCACCACCATTCCCTGCCCTTCCTCCCTGGGTCACCCACTCAGAGCTTCCCAGGCCTGAATCCTGGGGGTCCTTGGAGGCTTTGGTCCCTCTGATGGCATTGCCTGAAAGCCCTTAAATTTTAAGCTTCCACATCAAAAGGTGGCTGTGGAGGGGGCGGACAAGATGACTGAAGAGAGAATGGAGGGACAGCACCACCCCTGTTACCTCATCCCTCATCCAGCTCTGATCCCAGTGTGGTGCCACGTTACCTCTCTTCTCTCTTCCCACGCCTCCTCGGCAGCCATCGGAGCAAACATCACCCCACAAGCAATGGAAATGCACCCACTCAGGGGATCAGCCACCTTGGCCCTGCTGATTGTCCACATGGCAGCTACGCAGGCTGGATTGCCTGGATCTGGGAATCCCGCGGGCAGGCTTCTCCTGGGGTCTTCTCTGTGATTCACAGCCCAAAAATTGCCTTCATGTCTGCAAAACTGCTCCATCCCATCATGTCAAACATCTCCTTGAATCCTGACCCCTTATTTCAGCTTTCCAAACGTGCCCAGCAGCTAATGGCCGTTAAACCACAGCATGTTTTTGCTCTCAGAGCACAAAGAGCATCTAAAAATATCCCTCTCCAATGCCTTCCTTGCTCTACTCCAAGACCCGTGAAGATGCCTGGAGCAGCAACCAGCTTCCAGAAGGGAGGTCAGCCAGCAAAGTGATCCCAGCTGGAAGCTGGGAAGTGTTTCTCCCCTCCTCACCCTGTTCCCCGAGATGGGTGTTGGGACGTGCCATGAGGTCTGTTCCGTGTCCCCGGCCAGGCGTTATCTGGTGGCAGCAGCTTGTGGAGCAGTGACAGGACAATCATCACATTGATACGTCAGCATCTTCCATGAATTCCCAGTACACCCGTGTTGTTCAGCACGTTCAAATCCTTTAAATTTAAGTCCTTTAAATTTATTTCTGATGGTGTGTGCTGGGCTCACTGCTTCCCCTACCAGGTGGTTGCTCTGAATGTCCCCAGTGGGGTCCTGGGTCTCCTCTGGGGGTGGCAGAGGGTTGGAATAAAATGAGCTTTAAGGTCCCTTCCAACCAAACCATCCTATGATCCTTGCTCCATACTTGGGCACTGGCATCCTAAACAGAAACCCACATGGAGGGAGCAGCATCCCCACAGGAGGTGGCAGAGCCAGTCGGAAGCATCATTTAATAATCCCATGATATAATCACACCTTGACATGTTCTGTCATCCATCGTGGCCAGCACAGCACCTGAAATTCCATGTCATCCCACTGTCACCTTGCTGTCCCAGCAGTCTCATCCCACACATGTGGGAAATCCCCCTTGCTGCACATTGAGGGGTCTTGCTCCTGCGTGTTTATCACCCAGGATCCTCTGAGAAGCCAGGGAACATCCCAGTGCCCGTCTGCCATGGTCTCCATCCTCAGACAGCTCTTGGGTTCCCCTTCTTGGTTGCCCCTTGGGGGTCCTTCTCTTCTCTGAGACCCTGGAAGGTCAGGCAGTCTCTCTCCAGCACAGTATCCTCTATCCCAACCTCCTGCTCATGGGAAGGCATCTTGCAAGAGACCACCAGGACCAAGCACTGATTTCAGCTAATTCCTTTTCCAAGCCTTTGGGCTGCTCCATTCATCCTTCCTTCTTTCCAGCCCAATAGACTTTTACCACCATTCCCAGTTGGCACCTGCTCATTCCCAGTTGCTCCCCAGCTCTGGTCAAGGTTCAGGTTACCCCCATTCCACATGACTGCCTATTCCCACCTGGCAATTTCCCACCCAGCTTTTGTCCTCCCCCTGCCTAGTGGTGCCTCCCTGTCCCATTCCCTGCCAACCCTGGAGGTCGGGAGGGCCTGTACCCTGCCAGGATGGGACTGGGAGGGCTGTGGGCCAGGTAGCAGCAGGTGGTGGCGGGTCCCCATCTCTCAGGGATCGGGGGCTGCTCCCCACAACAAGGTGAGTCCCAGCAAGGTGCAAGTGTGTCCCCAAGGACCCCACTGCCACCTCCACTGTGCCCTCAGCGGGTGGGCTGTGGCAACTGGGGGTGACTGGGGAAGGCTAGGAGTGACTAGAGGAGAAGTGGATGTAACTGGTGGGCAACTGGGAATGACTGAGGGCTGCCATAGATCTCAGAAGAGAATCCAGTGGACAGCTGGGACCTTCTGGGAGTAGCTGGGAGCACCTGGGGGTGACTGGTGGCAGCTGAGGGTGCTTGGGTAGCAGATGAAGAGTTATGGAAGAGAATCCAGCAGGCAACTGGGAGTAGCTGTGAGTGACTGGGGCCAGTTGTGAGTGACTGGGGTACAGCTGTAGAAGAGAATCCAGCTGGGAATGACTGGGAGACAGGTGGGGGTAACTGGTGAGCAGCTGGGTGTGACGGGGCTGCCATAGACCTGCAGAAGATGATTCAGTGGGCAGCTGGGATCTGCTGGGTGTAACTGGGAGCACCTGGGGGTGACTGGGAGCACCTGGGAGTGACTAGAGAGAAGACCTGGAGTTATGAGAGAACGAGTCCAGCAGGCAACTGGGAGCAGCTGCGAGTAACTGGGGGCAGCTGGGACTAACTGGGGATAGGTGAGGGGCAGCGCGGGGTAACTGGGAGCAGCTGAGGATGACTGGGGAGAAGATGCAGGGTTATGGGAGAGAATCCAGCAGGCAACTGGGGCTGCCTGTGAGCGGCTGGGGGCAGGCAGCGGGAAGCGAGGTGACACTGCGGCGCAACCCGATGTGACTGTGGGCGGCTGGGGGCAACTGGGGTGACTGGGAGCCAGCTGTGCCGTGCCTGAGAGCAGCTGTGACGTTCCAGTGGGAACTGGGATGACCCCTGAGGAACTGGGATGTGCTGTGGGCGGGCACTGGGACAGCGGGGCGCCCTTTGGCCACGCCTCTAACCCTTTGGCCACGCTTCTAACCTTTTGGCCACGCCTCTAACCCTTTGGCCACGCCTCAACCCTTTGGCCACGCCCACAGGCCACTGACCGCTCCTCCGACCATTTAGCCACGCCCCCGTGCCCTTAGGCCCGCCCCCAGCGCTGTGAGCGCGTCGCGCCGCGATGACGTAAGCGGGAGCGCGGCGCGCGGCCTGTCCGCCATGGCGAAGACTGTGGCCTATTTCTACGACCCGGACGTGGGGAACTTCCACTACGGTGCGGGCGGGACCCGCCGGGGCCGGGGCAGTGCCGGGGCCGGGCGGAGGANGGGCCGGGCCGGGCCGGGGGTGTGGCCCATCCCATCCCCCGATCCTCCCACACCCCATTCCCCCACCACATCCCCTTCTCCCCATTCCATCTCTCCCCATTCCCGGGCCCTCCCGCCCCGGCCCCGGCCCCGGCCTCACCTGTCCGTGCGCTGCCCGGCCCGGCGGGTGCGGCCGTTCGTTCCCCCGCGCTGATCGATCCCCGCGCGGTTCCGTTCCAGGCGCGGGACACCCCATGAAGCCGCATCGCCTGGCCCTGACACACAGCCTGGTGCTGCACTACGGCCTCTACAAGAAGATGATCGTAAGCCTCGCGTGGCCTCGGGCGAGGGGAGAGGGCTTTGGGGCAGGAGGGTTTGGGATAAGGGGGTTGGGGCAGGGAGTTAAATGGTTTGGGGATAGGGGTGTTTGCACCGGGTGTTGGAATGGGAGTTTGGGACAAGGGAGTTGGAGCTGGAGGATTTGGGATGAAGGGTTTGGGGCAGGGAGGGAGTTAAAAGGTTTTGGGATAGGGGTGTTTGCACCAAGTTTTGGGATAGGATTTGGCACAAGGGGGGTTGGCTCCAGAGGATTTGGGGCAGGAGGTTTCGGATGAAGGGTTTGGGGCAGGGAGTTCAGGAGTTTTGGGGTTGGGGTGTTGGCACAAGGGGTTGGGGCAAGGCATTTGGGACAGGGNCGAGGGGAGAGGGCTTTGGGGCAGGAGGGTTTGGGATAAGGGGGTTGGGGCAGGGAGTTAAATGGTTTGGGGATAGGGGTGTTTGCACCGGGTGTTGGAATGGGAGTTTGGGACAAGGGAGTTGGAGCTGGAGGATTTGGGATGAAGGGTTTGGGGCAGGGAGGGAGTTAAAAGGTTTTGGGATAGAGGGGGTTGGGGCAGGGAGTTAAAGTGTTTTGGGATAGTGGTGTTTGCACCGGGTGTTGGGATGGAGGTTTGGGATAAGGGAGTTGGAGGATTTGGGTCAGGCGGTTTGGGATGAAGGGTTTGAGGCAGGAAGTTCAGGAGTTTTGGGGTAAGGGGAGTTGGGACAAGGGGATTGGGACAGGGAACTAAAGGGTTTGGGGATAGGGATGTTTGCACTGGGTGTTGGAATGGGAGTTTGGGACAAGGGAGTTGGAATCGGAGGATTTGGGGCAGGGGGTTTGGGATGAGGGGATTGGGGCAGGGAGTTCAGGAGTTTTGGGGTTGNGGGACGGGGTTTGTGACAGGGGGGTTGGGGCAGGAAGACACCACAGTGGGTGCTTGAGGCTTCAGCACATGTGAGAGGTGCCAAACCTGAGCCCAGACCTGCTCCCTGCACTCATGGGCCCCCCATGGCCCTGCCTGTGGCTGTTCACAGCTTTGTTGTGTCCCTCCCTCCCCCTCAGCCCCACTCCTGCCCCAGCAGGACCAGCCCTGGAGTAGCCTCAGGCATTCCTGTTGTCCTGAGGATACTCCCGGGCCATCCAGGGCTGGTTTGAAGGGTCCCACTGTTGGTTGTCAGTGCCCTGGTCACACCTGGGTGGCAGTGCCATCCCTGGGGCTGTGACAGTGCCCTGGCACTGAGTGTGGCATTTCTGTATCTGTAGCACCTGCTGGGAGGGACCAGTGACATTTGAGATTGTTCAACCTGGAGAAGGGAATATTCCAGGCAGACCTCAGAGCCCCTTCCAGTACCTAAAGGGACTCCAGGAGAGCTGGAGAGGGACTTGGGACAGGGAATGGAGTGACAGGACAAGAGGGAATGGCTTCCCACTGCCAGAGGGCAGGGATAGATGGGATATTGGGAAGGAATTCTTCCCTGTGAGGGTGGGCAGGCCCTGGCACAGTTCAGGCAGAGCAGCTGTGGCTGCCCCATCCCTGGGAGTGTCCAAGGCCAGGTTGGACAGGGCTTGGAGTAACCTGGTGTTGGAACAAGATGATCATTAAGTTCCTTTCCAACCCAAACCATTCTCAGATTCCATAACCACTGTGATCATGGAATGGTAAAGCTGCAAACAAGCTCTCCAAAGGCTTCCTAACTCCCCTGGTCTCCCTAAGGGGATTCACTCATCCATCTCACACCTGGTCAGGGTTTGTCCCACCTGCCCTTCAGAGCCCACCCAGCTCTCCCAGCCCTGGGCACGCCAGTTCTGGCTTTTGGAAAGATTTTATTTTCTATGAATCTGACCTGTTAAACCTGCAAAAACATGATAAGCATGGAGAGAGAATAGAAAAGAAGACTTCAATCTCCATTTTTTTGATCTCCATCCCTTTAGGATGCAGGAATATCACTATGGATGTGTGGTACCCTCTTTTGTAGTATTTTATTTCTCTTACTGGAAGTGGGATGAGCCATGCTCCTTTCCTAGGAATCGTTGTGCACTTTTCTGCCCATTCTCACAGCACAGAGCAAGTAAAAAGCTCTCAGGAACGCAGGACGTGATTTAATGCCTCAGGATACACACTCAGGGCAGGAATTGTCATGGAATGGTTTGTGTTGGAAGGGACCTTAAAGCCCATCCAGTCCCTCCCCCGTCCCATGGGCAGGGACACCTTCCACGAGACCAGGTTGCTCCAAGCCCTGTCCAGCCTGGCCTTGGACACTTCCAGGGATCCTGGGTCAGCCACAGCTTCTCTGGGCAGAGAACAGTAGAAGTCAGGCCAGGCTGGACCCATTTTGAATTGGGTTTTGCCCATTTTGAGGTGGGTTTTGCCCATTGTGATGTGCAGAACATGCCACCTGCAGCTGCTGATCAGTTTGGGGTGACTTGTTTTCATCTTCTCTTCCTGATTCCTCTTTTCAGTGGGCTGGGGTTGCTGCTTTGGATGATGAACAATTTAATTCCTGCCTGGCACAGTCCCAGGTCAGGTTATCTGATCCAGGGCTCAGGTCTGGCTGTCCCCACAGCCTGTGATCTGTTTGCTGTGCCCTGGGGAACAACCTGTGCCTGAAATGTTGTCAGTGTTGGAGGCTACAGCTCCAGGCACCTCTGGATTGTCTTTGTTTGGATACACCCCTGCATGTACAGTGTGTTTCCACGGGAATTGCCCTGATAAAGAGCTGAGGAGCCTCTTTCACAGCCATCACTGTGCAGAGCTGGCAGACAGGGAGAGGAGGAGAAGGGCGGGCTCAAAACCATCATTGCTCTGATCTGCCAGGGATGTTGGCTATTCCCCCTCCTTCCCCTTTGTGCCCCACCCCTGGAAGTGTCCAAGGCCAGGCTGGACAGGGCTTGGAGCAACCTGGTCCAGTGGGAGGTGTCTCTGCCCATGGCAGGGGCTGGAACTGGATAATCCTAAACTTTTCCAACCCAAACCTTTCTGTGTGATTCCATGTGAAGAGGGGCAGAAATGCAAAGA
>VWZD01006238.1:14055-43364 GCA_013396695.1 Sakesphorus luctuosus
CATATCAAATTAAGGGGAGGGGGAGAAGGGGGGAGGGAGGGGGAAGAATGATATAAAGAAAATGAAGACAACCATCTCATGTTCTTTTAAATTATCCCTATATTATTTTTGTATATCGCTCTCAGAGGTTTTGCAGATTTCTAACCAGTGATGCACTGAAGGGACAGCCCAAGCTACAGCAGCCACTAGTATAGGGATAGCAAGATAGGAATGTTGTTTCTTCTCTTAGCCTCTGTGAAGGATAGGCCCATTTTGGAGGTGGCTAAATAGGACCTTGGGGAAAAGAAATGGTCACTTTCTACACAAATGCATTTTGACAGAATCACACTGATGTTAAGGCTTGCAGAGGTAACTTTTCTATCTTTTCCCTCCTGTAACTCAAGGGAAAATAAAAGATAAGAATGTGATTCTTATAAGAAAAACAATTTTGAAAGAAAAAAGATCACTGATGCACAGTGGAAAAGTACAGTATTGAAGACTTGTTATCGCTTCAGGAGAGATTCAAAATCTATATTAAAACTAAATACTAATATGTGAAAAGAAACAGAGTTTAAATAGGTGATTCAAAAAGGATGAAGCTGGCTGTTTGATATTTGAATTTGTTATGCCAAAGCTACAGATGTTCAGCATCATATATTGACACAGTTTGGTTTTTTGTTGGTTTTTTTTTATTTTGCAAGATAATCTGGAAAAATCTATATAAACCCACTTTGACACACTGGGTTATGTACAATTTATATACACATTACTCATACACTTACCTAACTTTGTTGTGAAATCGCTGTGCCAGTGTTCCTAATGCAGAATTTGCTTACTCAAACAGTTGGGAAAATATGCAATTATATATATTCACAGAATCACAGAATGACAGAATGAGTAAGGCTGGAAGGGAGCACAATGGGTCATCTGGTCAGCCTCCCTGCTCAGGCCAGGTCATCCTAGAGCACATTGCACAGGATTGTGTCCCAACAGTTCTTGAATCTCTCCAGTAAGGGAGACAATTTGTATAACCTTTGCTTGCAAAGGCCAAAGAACTGGTGATACTATAATTATCTGCGTTGAGTTTGTGTGGCAAGGTTTTGCTAGTGGAGAGGCTACTGGGGAGATTCTGTGACAAGCTGCTAGAAGCTTCTCTCATGTCTGACAGGGCCAATGCCAGCTGACTCCAAGACATACCTGCTGCTGGCCAATGATGAGCCCATCAGCCACAGTGGCAGCACCTCTGGGATAATGTATTTAACAATGTGGGGGAAAAAAAGATCAACAAATTGCAGCTGGAGAAAGAAGTTAGAATATGTGAGAGAAAATGCTCTGCCTGACCAAGCTCCATGAGGAAGGAGAGGGAGGATGTGCTTCAGACAGGACAGCAGGGATTCCCACCCTGCACACCCTGCAGTCTGTGGTGCAGACCATGGTGAGACAGGTATGTCCCTGAAACCCATGGAGGTCCACAGTGGAGCAGAGATCCACCTGTAACCCCTGAAGGCCTGAAGGAGGCTGTGATCCTGTGGTAAGACCATACTGGAGCAGGTTCCTTGAAGCACCTGTGGCCTCATGGAGAGAGAATGCACTCCATGGAAAGGACCCATGATGGAGCAGTTGGTGAAGAACTGCAGCCCTTGGGAAGAACCCATATTGGAGAAATTGGTGGAGGACTGTCTCCTGTGGGAGTGACTCCATGCTGGAGCAGAGGAAAAGGGTGAGGAGTCCTCCCTGCGAGGAGGAACCAACAGCAGAGGCAACACATGATGAACTGACCACAGTCCCTATTCCTGGTCAGCCTTGCACCATTTCGGGGCAGGAGGCAGAGAATTCTGGAGTAAAGTTAAGCCCAGTAAGAAGGAAGAGGTAGGGTGTAGGTATTTAAAGATTTAGGATTTTATTTCTTATTATCCTGCTCTGATTTTGACTGGCAATAAATTAAATTAATTTCCCCTAGAGAATTCTGTTTTACCTATTATTAGTAACCTGCCCTTATCTTGACCCATAAGGGTTTTTTGTTATATTTAATCTCCACTGTCCTGCAGAGGAGTGGAGTGAGAGAGTCCCTTTGGTGAGCACCTGATGTCCAGTCAGGGTCAACCCACCACATCATCTCCTTTATCTAGAAAATTAGAACTTAAATCACAAGGAGAAAAAACACTGAAAAAGCAGGAAGAAGGAAAATAAAAATTAATAACTTAGGAATCCAGAACTTATATATGTCTCAATGTTAATCAGGATGATAAATAATGTAAACAATTGGCAAATTATGGTATATGTCTTCATATTATGTATACTCAAGAAACATAATCTTAAAGATACATAACAGACAAACAGTTTTGGACCAATTTCAGTGATCTTAGACTATTTTTACCAATTTACATTAGACTAGATTGGAGATTGGTTACATTTATTTGTAATAGGGTTTAGATATTGCTAGTATCAGTAAACAAAACAGAAATTTGAATCACCTAACAGATAATACCTTCATCTAAATATTTTAAAGTTTATGTGTATCTTCAAATAAAAGAGGTAGTTTTGTCTATTAGCTGTTACAGTTAAAGTATGAGTATTTTTATAAACAAAGGAGGGGAGTTAATTTCCAAAAGAACAGTGTCTAGTGCCATGTGATTTTCAGTTATATTTTCAAGGTTATCAATACCTTTATTTTGTACTAATGATCAGATTTTTAGCTACAGATTTCATGTCTTGGGAAGTCCAAATATGTATATTAAAAAAATTACCTTCTCCGTTATTTTTACCAGGAACAACTAGTGTTATTTTCTCAGCCTCAATTCTGACCACAATAGGTTTTATATTTATTTTTGTTTCTTTTGTTTTTTCTTCTCCTCTAACATGATGTGGCTATTTTTCTTGCAATTAGCAAGTGTGAGGATAGGGAGTGAATCTTGCTCTGACCTAAAATAAAATAGTATGGAACAATGCCTTTAGCAAAATTATGAGAACTTGCACTCCACAGGACTCTCCTGCTGGGCCTGACTGCTCCAGGTGAGAAACCCATTACAGTGCTTTGTAGCACCTTCGTTGTGCTCCATTACAGAAGAAACAGGTATGTAAAGAGAGGAAAGGAGAGGGGGAGGAGGATTTATGAATACAGTCCTGTCCCTATATGAATTCACTAGATGTTTAGTCTATAAAGTGTTATACAGAACTGCCATTCAATGGTGTAGTCAGGTAGTGAAATTCAATGGACAGAAAAAAAATCTATAAAAGAAGAGCTGTTCTTTCCCTACCATGAGAGGGGTGATAACCTTCTGCACCCTTGCTGAACTGTGCCAGTTGTAAGGTTTCTTCTCATTTCCTGATCATATAAACTGATGAGCCAGAATGTGAACATTTCACAAAGAAAAAAGGGATAATTAATTGAAGGAGGATAATTGGCCTAAGATTACTTGTGCGAAAGTCAGATGAGGTTCCTATGAGAATGACATGGGAAAACAATGGCAGACACAATTAAATGTAATATTTTATGTATATCAGAGGCTTTTAACATTTCTAGTACAAAGAAAAAACAGTTACACCATTCCACATGAAAACATTTTTTTCAGAAGGATGACAATTATGTCAGCATGATTTTTATTGCATAATTCATTTTTTCTACTATCAGGATAAAATACTTTCTACTTATGTTCTCTTATATATTTTTAGGTACTTACAGACTTTATGAAAATGCATAATTCCTTCTTTTCCTATTCAAGATCATGTTCTGTATCTTAAAGTTGAGTTATTTACTACTCAGCCAGCAATAATCTGGCCCAGCTAATGAATGAGCCCTTTGAAGATTTGCTTAATAACTCCATCTCCAATAAAATAAGTTACTCTCTTAATTTAGGTTTAGAAAATAAACTTTTGTGTCAAACTCTACCCCCACAAACAATTTAAAAGCACCATGGGGCTTTTCATTCATATAAAAGTTCACAAAAACTGAGTATTTCCTAAATTTCTGATGAAATACTGCTAAATCCCACTATTTTGTTAATTCCAGATTTGCTTGGAAAAACAGCTGGGTTTTTTATCATTTGATAAAATTTCACTTAAAGTTGTGAGAATTAGCAACAATGTTTGTCTTCTGTCTATGCTACTTCAAGAGATTTCTGTTGTCTATGTAACTTTATTGCTGCAAACACTAACAGTAGGGCCTTCCTCCTTCAGCCTTTTTGAAGTAACACATGATTTGTTTCAGTATAATTTTGATGTGATGATTTTGACGCACATCAAGAGGAACATGTTTTATCCTTCCACTATGTTCTTCTGAAATCACAGTGTGTATGTACATCTTTACATTCCTGTTTGCCTATTCTTTGTTTTCCAACCATTATAGCTTTTAATCTACTACACCTTTCCTCTTCAGCTAATTTCCCTCTATCAAGAATTAGAGAACAAGATGGAAGGAGGCATGTTCCATTTGCTTTCATTACCACAGCTACTTCAGCCTGGAAGAACTATATTTGGGCATAGTTAACTCATTCAGGATGGTTCTTCCTTAATGTACCTGACTTTGGCTGACTAAAGATGAATCACTGAATAATTTGAGGAAAGCTTCATGTAACTTTTTTATTGTAAAGGTTAAAATACAATTTGACATTCTGGAGGGCTATATCACATAGTTAAACCTCAAAAATTAAAGTAGTTTTGTTAAAGATAGAAAATATCTGTGAATTTCAGCAGCAGTCAATGTATTGTTTAATAGCAGACAACCAAATTATTAGCTTTCTGTGTAGAACTACAGATACTAGGCATTAGTAAGGAAGAATAAATGTAAAAATAATACCAAGGAATCTTATCTAAATATACAGTCATTTACATGAACAGTTTGAATGTAAATATACAGAATATCCCTTAAAGCGACAGTTACTGCTTGACCTGTCAAAATGAAACAACGATGTGAATGTGTAGTCACCATATGCAAAAATCTCTGTAATAATTTTCCAGGTAGCATTAAGCCTAAAATCCATTTAATATCAGTTACATAAATTCTATATTTCTGTGGCTAAATCATCTTTATTTAAGTGGATGGGGCTTTTCTCATTTTAAAATAGGAATGGTTTTCCTTCATATGCCAAATCATTTGATTTCAATGGGAAAAACATAAGCATGTTTTTAATTATCATAAAGAAATTGAAGCTGTAGAGAATTTGGTCCTTTGATGTTTACAATACATTCTATGTTATGATAAAAACATGCAATACATTATTGTAATAATACGAGCAGTAACAGGAACCCCATTTGTGTCAGTGAGGATTTGACTAAGGCCTTTTACTTATCTTTAGAAAATCTTCAGGAAAATAGAATGTTTCAATAGATTAAATAGCTTCATCTCAGTCTGTCAGTATGCTTCTGAAGATCATATAAATGAAAATGAACTAATTCAGGGGATTTTTTTCTGGCACAATAGGAGTCAAACAGAGCTGTACAAATAATTTGGACCTTTTTTATGAATAGTGCTTTCTTTTTCTTCTTTAATAGTAAATTTGGGCTGATAGAAGTCCAAATGCAAGATTATTGAAGCTATCATTAAGAATGTATTACTTGAAAGATACAGAGTTTGTCTGTGAGAATTGTGAACCTATTTGCAGCTAGTATATTATCTGTAGAACCTTTCAAATCTGTTGATGTCTTACAATATCAAGGCACACATTTTCAACCTGCACCAGCTTTGCAACTCTTCTTTAATGACATGTTCAATGGGGCCCTGAGAAAGGGTGGCATCCCTGCTCATGGTGGGGGGTTCCCACTAGATAATCTTTGAGGTCCCCTCCAACCGAAACCCTTCTATGATACTACAAAAATATTGCATTTTTAGAGGAATTACCTCAAAGCACTTGAAGATGCATTAACTTTTATTGAAATTGTGCACACATGACTTGACAGCCCAGTTAAACGAATTCAAGGAAATGACAGCGTGAATAGCCTGCTGGCCATAAAGATTACTTCAAGCTCCCTATTACCATTTTCATTTACTTATGAAAATAGGATACAGATGATGACATGAAAAAAGTGAAGCTGATAGCACGTAGAAATCTTTTTCTCAGAAGCTTGGATGATATCGAAGTAGTGATAAATATTGCAAGCAGAATCAAGAAAGCAACTATAGTTTCTTGTTTACTGTTTCTGATTCAAGAGAAATAGCCTGACTTCCTGACAAGGTATCCTAACAATCTCAAAAAACTTGTGCCACTTCTGCTAAAACACTTAGAGTACATTATGAATTTTCCCAACAAAGTAGCTGAAGATAATTATAGATTCATTATTCGAAGTGATATACCAGGAAATAAAATACACCTCAATAAATCAACAAACTGAGAACAAAACAGCAATTATGCACAAATTACCTTCACTGTCAGAACTAGTTGTTCAACTTGAAGCTGATAAAAATTGTTGTTTACTTTTCAGTCTCATGCAAGACCTAATGACTGTACTCCCTTTACAATCTCCTTCTTTATCATATTTAGAGAAAGTTTTTAGCTGGCATTGTAGGACAATTTGATTATGTAACACTTGATTATTGCCTTACCATAAATGGTCAGAAGTAACGTTTCTGTCAGTACCTCATCTGCTATGGTATAGTTCCAATCTTTCAAGCATTCTTTTCAAAAAAGCCCATCTTTAGATAGCTGACAAAGATTCAAAATTCACATCCTTAGAACTGGACACGTTTCTGAAAATGAGAGTTGTTTCAGCAGCATGACATTGTGCTACTCTAAAGCTAATGCAGAAATTGAAAGCCTCACAAGTGATTTGAAAGCAAGCTTACAAAATGCAAACTCAGAAGAACAGCTTGAAAGACATTCACTGCAATTTGGCATTCTACATTGCCATAGGCTTCTTGTTAAATTACATTTAGTAATTTCTTCCTCCACTAGTAAAAAATAAGAAAGTCAAGAAATATTTTTAAGTTATAGATTATTTTTAAAATGCAAAAAAATTATTAATAAAGGTGAATAATATTTCTTTCCAACCTTAAAACTGAGTTACAATGGAGTTAGGCTGCTGAAGGACAGCATAGAAACTTTAGGCAAAGAAGAAAAAGAATGCTAACACTAAGCTAAAATTAAAAATGTGGATGTTAGGATAAAATATTTATGGAGATGCCCACAGCAAAAGGTAAAATAAAGATAGTGAAATTTTATGCTAAAATAATACAAATGTTGATAAAGAAGTATTAGGAGGGGCTTCTCTGATGTCCACTAAGTGCTACAAAACTTTAAAAACTTTAAAGAGCATTTTAAAACTCAGGGGTTTTTTCCCCAGAAAAAAATACTGGAGTTACATCATTTCACCTGTAGTGATTAATAATCAGCAGCAGTAGTCCTTGGGTTTCATATTCTATAAGACACACATCAGAAAATTATTTGCTTCCCCTACGAGTTCACACTTTTCAAAACAATGAAATTTTTTCCTGTATCTTTCTGTTTTAGGAAGGAATTAAATCCCCTCTTAGCTATCACTTTGATGCACATACTCCAAAAAGAATTTCCTAAAAGGGTAACTTGCAAACAAGCTATTTTCTAGTGCAGCAGAATAAACTACTTCCAGTTTTGACATGAAAAAATCTCAGGAGAAAACAGCGCAAGATAGACACTCTACACCAACCATAAGCAGAGTAAAGTTCATTGTGTCTGGGTAAAATGGAGTCTCCTTTTCCATTGATGCAGGAAGGATTTTTGATTTTTTGATTTTCACATTTTGTAGATTTTAGGCACACAATTAGCTGTAGCAAAGTAGATGTTAGCGAGTTGATATTTCTAGCAGCTTAAGTTTAATGTCTTTCTATTGCTACCCCTGTCCCAGAAGAGGGAGCTAAAATTCCTTAGCTGTTTAGTCTGTTGTTCAAGGTACAAGATTGAAGGGTATCAGAAGACATAAACACAGGGCAGAGTGATCCAGAACACTGGAAACTCTCCAGAGAGCCCTTTGTGTGCTGAAGAAGAGGAGACTGATGAAGAGGGAGTCTCATCGACCCCAGACCCAATTCCTAGGAGCATGGGACTGAGGTGGGACAGAGATGGAACTGGAAATGTGTAAAGTGATGATTGGATAGATCATATTATAAAAGCTATGGAAATTAAAGCTTGCCCACGCGCGCGTTGATGTATTCTTGGGCAAGCCTATGTGCTCATTAAAGCAGCGACCCTTTATCTTATCTCCTACTAAAAATTTGGCTTGCAGTCTTTTTTACAGACTTTAAGGCATCACCATAGCAGACTTCACAGGGCTGTGCTTCATTGCTAGCTACAACGTGTTGATGCCACACCAGTGTTTTGGCTACTGCTGAGCAGTCCTGAAACAGTATCAAGGCTGTCTCTCCAACCAAACTGAAGTTAGGGTCTTCGACTTGTCGAATGTTAACTGTGAATACCTCACAGCTGGTACGAACGGGTCCAGAAGATTCCTAAAACATCTTGCTGATTACTTCTTGGTACAGGTACAAATGGAGATGATTAGGAAAGGTGCCCTCTTTGCTTTGTTGCTCGTTAACAGAGAGGGGAGAAATGGTGACCATCTTGGCCACAGTGACAATGAAGCAATTGGGTTTAAAATTTCTGGTGACAGGAGGAAAACTGCCAACAAAACTTCAACTCTGGACATAAGGAGAACAGACGCCTTTGAATTCAACAGTGCTGGTCATTTTTTAAGTGCCACCTCCTAAGAGCACAGACAACTCCAAAATGTGGGAAGTCAAGCACGTGAGGCAGAACCTGGCTTAGTGGAACAGAGATCTTCTTCTAGAGTTAAAGTGAAAAAAGAAAGTGTATGGCCAGCAGAAGAAAGGTTGGGTGACATAGGAGGAATATGGAGATGCTGCTCGCCACTGTAGGAAGAAAATTCATGTGCTGAATTAGAGTTGAAGCTGGCCAGTACTAGGAGGGATAGTAAAAAGAGCTTTTTAAAATGCTTTCATTGCAAAAAGGGAAACACTTCATTTGCTTCAGACTTGAACACTGATAATGGGCTATGGGTTTCATATTGCCCTAAGCTTGATGGACATGACTGCAAGGATGATAAACTCCCAGTAAAACACAAACTTCTCTAGGGTCTGCTGCTCCAGCTGGATCCCTATAAGTCTGCGGAGTCTTATGGGATTCACCTGCGAATACTCAAAGAACTGATTGATGGCATGGTGAAACCTCCCTCAATAATTTTTGAACAGTCTTGGGAATCTGGAGAGGTCCCAGTTGACCAGAAGCTGACTAATGCATCCCAGTTTTCAAGAAGGGATCCTGGAAACTACAAGCTTGTTAGTCTCATTTCAGTGACTGTAAAACTAAGGAGAAGACTATTTTGGGAGTTCTTGAGAAGCACCTGAAGGACAACTATGACACCAAGCTGGGAGGGAGTGTTGACCTGCTGGAATGCAGGAGGGCTCTGCAGAGGGATCTGGATAGACTTGAGAGATGGGCTGATTCCAATGGGATGAAGTTCAACAAGGCCAAGTGCCGGGTCCTGCACTTTGGCCACAACAACCCCATGCAGCGCTACAGGCTGGGCACAGAGTGGCTGGAGAGCAGCCAGGCAGAAAGGGACCTGGGGGTACTCATTGACAGGAAGCTCAACATGAGCCAACGGTGTGCCCAGGTGGCCAAGAAGGCCAATGGCATCCTGTCCTGGATCAAAAATAGCATGGCCAGCAGGACCAGGGAAGTGATCCTTCCCCTGTACTCTGCGTTGGTGAGGCCACACCTTGAGTATTGTGTTCAGTTCTGGGCCCCTCAGTTCAGGAAGGATATTGAGGTGCTGGAGCGGGTCCAGAGAAGAGCAACGAGGGTGGTGAAGGGACTGGAGAATAAGCCCTATGAGGAGAGGCTGAGGGAACTGGGGGTGTTTAGCCTGGAGAAGAGGAGGCTCAGAGGTGACCTCATCACTGTCTAGAACTACCTGAAGGGAAGTTCTAGCCAGGAGGGGGTTGGTCTCTTCTCCCAGGCACTCAGCAATAGGACAAGGGGGCACAAGGTTAAGCTCTGCCAGGGGAAATTTAAGTTGGATATCAGGAAAAAATTCTTTCCAGAGAGAGTAACCAGGCATTGGAATGGCCTGCCCAGAGAGGTGGTGGATTCACCATCCCTGGAGGTCTTTAAACTGAGACTGGACACGGCACTGAGTGCCATGATCTAGTAAATGGATTGGAGTTGGACCAAGGGTTGGACTTGATGATCTCAGAGGTCTTTTGCAATCCAATCGATTCTATGGTTCTAAATGAACTAAATTTGGAGGAGCTGTCAGGTTAGGATGATATGTAACTCCTTGCTTCTGCAACTATAAGCTTAGTCTGAGAATGAATCATATAGGCAAATTAAGAGATACCTGCAATACAAAGAAGTCAGAATCTCTTTGTCCTTAAGTGATACTGCTACGCAGGCAGAACAATAGGGTTATTGCAGGGAAAATGTTGATGGAGTAAATTTATTTATAGCAGTTGTTCAAATACTATGTTTTGGGTGAACACAGTTTTATTTATGTCAGTTACTCTTGTGCAAAATTTTATGTTTATAAATCAGCTGGAAATGTCAATTTTTGAGGTGTTATCAAATTCTGGTACCTGAAAAGTAAAAAGTGTGAGCAATAAAATATAACAGGGAAGTAAATGAGAGATGCAAGACCTCACTAAATATTGCAGTCTGCTTAGCAGCAATGAAGACTGAGTTGTGTGTCATGTAATCAGAAATTATGACAGTAATCAGAAATTATGACAGTTTTGTCACTAATTCTGATTTATTCTTTTATCCCCCTTTCTTCACATATAATGCTAGGGTAATAATGTTTGGGTTTTTTTCTCTTGAAGTACAGAAAAAAGTATTACAATCTTTTTTATGATTAGAAAGTAAAATCATAAGTACATTATAACTGATAGAGCATCATTGTGTACTTCTTGCAGGCTTTAAAGAGTGTGCAGTAAATAAGGCAAAGGCCAACACTTGGATGATGAAACTAAAAATATTAAATGGCTGCTACATATTCAAGACAACATTCACTCAATGTGATGAACAGGGCAGGAAGCCTAAGGGAAATACTGTGGGACTGTGTAATTAAAGACTATGTTAATGAACGTGTGCACAGAGGCTGAATTATGCTTTTGTGAGTAACTTACATTGTGACACTTAGTTTTTGAAAAATCAACTTTGGAAAAAGACCACCCTCTAAAAAAGATCCACCCCACAGTTCTTGAATTCAATCCAGTCTATATGTAGGTTAAGCTAAAGGCAGAAACACAACAGAGTTCCAACAAAATCAGTTTGGGGGGTTTTCATATTCTTTTTTTATGGTCAAGACCATTCCAATACTTTTATCAAAACTAATGAAGATTATAAAGATATGAGAAAAATATAAACAGTTATCAGATAAGGTCTACTTAGATTTCATAGTGAATTTTTTGTTATGTGACAGGATATTAGCAACTTAAATATTACTCTTTGTAATTGTAAAGACTTAAAGAGTGCAGTTGCCTGTCCCAAAACACTGTCAAGGCCACAGAAGGAACTTGACATGAAACAAGCCAGCACAATGGGAACTTGAGATAAGCACAGAAGTAAGGAATTTGCAACAGGAAAACACTAATTCTTATGATGGACATAAGTTCCAGTTAGTACATCCTGGTTAAAGCATCCAGACAAAAATTCCCCCTGTGGCAAACTGTGGGAGCAACTGCTCATATGCATATCACCCTAAGTTATGGAAACACCATCTGTGCCCTGTGGATACCCAGAACTTGGAATGTAAAAAGTTGGTATGCCCAGCAGAGTGACTCTGGGACTCCCACCACCAAGAGGCCCAGGATGAAGAAGGACCAATGGAATGGCACTGAATCCAGGAGTGGTGACTATATCTTCTGCTTAATCTCTCCCTCGCTCTCTCTTGCTCTCCCTCTCCCTCCCTCTCTTTCTCTCTCCCTCTCCCTCTCTCTCTTTCTTCCCACTTCCACACCCCTCCACCCATCACCCTTTTCTATTTATTTCTAGCTCTCTACCTCGCATTTATTGTTAAATAATGTCTGTATTATTGACTTTGGCATATAGTCTTGCTTGGTCTTTAACTCAGGAAGAGGCATCTCTCACTAATTGGATCATAACAATGGTTTTCTGCCAGAATATTTATTTTAAATCTACCTTGTGCTCTCTGTTAAGATTTTTTTTTAATGAATGTGATGGTTTTTGATGTGAATAATGTGGCATATGAAGTTTCCTCTGTCATGTATAAAAAGTTTACTACAACAGGACACAATCTTCCTTTATGGACCACGTTTTGAATGCAGACTGACTAAAAATAAAGTAACTGTTACTTTCCAATGATAGACAGAATCCAGTTATTCATTTTTTTGTCAGTGCATCCCAATTTTGCCAATGACAAAGTAGGGGAAAGCTTATAAAACAATGAATTCCAACAAACAGCATGTCTTCCTCTTCATCTTCTAAACAAAACTACTCCTCTCACAACTACCAAGAAAGATATTTAAATTCAGATACGTTAAAATCCCTTCCATTCCTTGGAATTCCTTTAAATGTTTTTACTGTTTCTAGTGGTTGCAAACACATGCCTGGCAAGCCTAAACAAAAAACCCGCAAATTTAAAACCAGTCAGAAAACATGCAAGTGCTGAGTATTGCACTTAAGTTATGTTTTATAACATACTATTATGGTGAGTTTTATTTAGAGACAGATCCCTAGAGTTTACAGATTACAGAAGTTAAACTGGTATTCCTAAGTCTCTGACTTAATAAATTGATTCAAGAGGCTAAATGAAAACTGGGCTTACTATGGGTTAACAGACTAAGAACATAACATGTATATGTCCATTGTCATCTAATGGGAGTCTGAGAACGAACTGAAGAAATATAAAAGTGACAGAAGGAAAGATATAATACTATCATAAGCTGGTCCTCAATGTCACTTACAAATTTTGGAAGATAATTCCACTCCCTATGTGAAGACAAGAAGCGTATTTTAATGAAGCTGGTAAAAGAAGTAAGAAATGTCCTTTGTTCAAGGGAACCTCTACGGACAGAGAGCAATCAAATTTGGGTCTTTGAGTTCTACAGCTGGAAATTGGTTTGCCTACTGGAAGACTGATAGGTATTGGGAAAAAAGTGCAAGTCAGATAAATTCTAGCAGCTGCCAGTTACTCAACAGCAAGTTTAGCAAGTCTTGCTGACAAAAATTTACCCCTACACATTTATTTAATTTCATAAAGGTAAGTGTTAAATGCAAACTCATGATGCCAGTATTGAACAGGCCAAAATTTCACTTGAAAGATCTGACTAATGCAAATGACAATGGAATCTCCAACAAGATTTGGAAGCACTTAGCAAGAAAAATAAATGTACATTCATCAATAATCAGCTCACTGCCACTACTGAAAGTAGTGGTGTAAGTGGTGCTTGAAGTAGGAAAGTAATAAAAATGAGATAACACTAGAAATCATGACAAATTAGAAGGCTAAGGAGTGACATTTATTCTTGGATCCTTTCAGAAGAGATCTCATGGGACATTACCCACACTTAACACTTCACTAAAACTCCCAGTACATTTCAGCTGTGCAAGATAGGTGGACATGGAGCACTTCTCTGCATAACATGCTTTCTGATCTGCCTTTGACTGATAATTCACCTTGTCTCTAAAATTTTCCATTCTACATCCACAATAGGACTTGGAGATGTGCTTTAGGATGGGGTGCCCACTCTGCTTCTGAACATGACAGTTTTATGAAACTGCTCAAGATCTAAATCTGATTGTTCATATCAACTCTGAGATTAGCTCAGTTGGTTAAAACTTGGTTGTAATAATGCCAAGGTAATGGGCTCAATTTCCCTATGTGGGCCATTGACTTAAGAGTTGGACTCGATGATCCTTGTGGGTCTCTTCCAACTCAGAATAGTCTATGATTCTGTGAACTCTATTACTTTAGTTCACTTTCCTCTACACTGACTTGCTACCAATCATTTTAATGAAATTAAAGAAATTTGAAATTAGGTCTTAAGTCAAATGTTCATAATTTCTAGAAAACTTAATATCTGCAACTAAGAATATAATTTCAGAGAAAGATTCTTAAGACTCCTAAGTTGCCACAAAAAGGTGAAAAGCACACTAAGAAAAACCCAACAAACCAACTATGTCGTTTTCTCCTTTAGTCAAGTGACTGAAGCTCTTATCTCATAGGGAAACTGTATGTATACTG
The DNA here is from genome assembly GCA_013396695.1 of Sakesphorus luctuosus. NCBI lineage: Eukaryota > Metazoa > Chordata > Aves > Passeriformes > Thamnophilidae > Sakesphorus > Sakesphorus luctuosus. The sequence continues at coordinate 28,225 of VWZD01006238.1, forward strand.
TATTTCACTGAAGAAAATAAACTTAGATACAAAGCAAATTTCTACTTGAAATACACTAAGCAATCTTCTCATTAAAAGAGGTTTCTGTGGCAACAAACCCCATCATAATTGAACCATGTTCATTTCTTAAGTACATTAGGTGGATAACTGACTGCAGTATGTGAAATTGAAAGTGCACTGGGTCCACATCATCCTCTGTTTCTATGATAAATCTTCACTACCAGCTTGGGTCACAACACAGTACCAAGGTCTTTGTAACCTTCTTTACCTCCTCGCAGTGAATCAGTCTAGAGTTCAATTCTACCATACCCTAGAATTATGACAATTTTATAAAAGGAATATTTAAGTCTGGCAACAATCTTCCTTGGTGTGTTCCAGAAAAATAAATCAATAAACCAGAACTACTAAATGTGTCAGTAAACAACAAGAAATCTACAACAAACATGGGTTTTCATGATAACTAAAACCAAACAAACAAAAAACCAAAACCAAACAAACAAAAAGAACCCCCAAAAAACAGTGGGAAAACGAACACTTTTGTAAACAGATTTACATCATAAGTGATAATATGTATATGCCTTAGCATAGAGGGAGCAGATTGAAATATATTTATTTTGGCTGCATTAGAGACAGAGAACTAGAGACAGCAATGCTGACTTTATGACCAAATCATCTATGAGCATAAATCCAACCAAACCCAATGAATACAAAAGTATCTTGGGCAATATTAAGTTGTGTCTCTCCAAAGATCTTAGAGTCAAATGGCCCAAATTGTGTAAAGAACAACTCTTTTGGTTTGATTTAGTTTGGTTTTAAGTTACCATCTAAGTCCGGACCTTTTTTTTGCCCCACTTGCTGAATTATAAATATATCTAAACTACCAGATTGAAGAATAAATATGTAATTTCAAAACATTTTTAGAAACATATTTAAATGGAGAAACTCTTTTTTTTTTTATTAACACCTCCTACACCCTTATGGGGAAAAGAATGGAAAATATTTACAAGTGAAAAAAGAAACAGAAAAGAAGAACAAAATTCTTTCATGATATTTCTGCTTAATTTCTACTTATTTTGAAGAAAATATGAATATGGTGTGGTGAGATATTCACTTTCTTCAGTAGTATTTGGCTCACTGGAAACAGAAGGCTTATAGACACTGAGAAGACCATGGAATGATAATTCTTTTGCTCAGGTTAGCTCTGGCTTGCTAACCACAAAGGTCTCGTCTGCTGGGGCTAAAGTGAGAGGTCAAGAGAAAATGGCCGTAAGATGAGACAAGAAAGATTCAGATTACATATTTGAAAAAAAAAAATAAAAATAAAAATTCCCTCTTTGGGCAGTCAGGCACCGGAATGGGTTGCCCAGGGAGGTGGTGGAGTCACCATTCCAGGAGGTGCTCAAGAGTTGTCTCAGTCTGGTCCTGGGTGATACAGTTCAGCAGTTTAGGGGTTACAGTGGTAGTGCTGGGTTGGCAGATAGATTGGGTGATCTTGAAGGTATTTTCCAACCTTTATGTTTCTAGTCTAAGCAAATGCTGTCCTGACATGGAAGGTAATAACTAGGCACTACTTAGAGAATAGAGAGAAAAAAAAAACCTTTTAAAAACTGACAACACACCAAAAAATTAATTACTTTAATTATAGCTTCACATGTCTAGCCAGGTGTCCTAAATATTGACATTGTTAGATAGTCAATAGTCATAGTAAAAGACACTTAAAAGAACTAAATAAAATATAGAAATTATGGGGGAGAGATTTCCAGGCACCAGTTAGCTGAGTAATAAGGCCATGTAAAAGCCAATTAATTTTATAATCGTTAATAACTGGTGGAAGAGATCAAAACTGGCAAACTTCCAATCACTACTCTACATCTTTATATCATAATTTCTAATCTACAGCTGCATGTTGGATAAGTAAACAGAAAAAATATAGCACTTGTAGAAAAACCCACAAAACAAACCCACAGTTTTAAATACTCCTAAAAACAGGAGGTGGGAGGAGGCAGGAAAACCAAGCAGATTGAAAAATGCATTTACAATCTTTTTTTTCAACTCCCTGCTGGGTAATATGAGCATATCACCAATAGGTGTAAGACCTAAAATTGTGAAAAGTGAATAAAATTTGACCCACCATCTGTTTTTCTTAAAAACAGACAATTAGTAATTAAATTGACTTGGCACAGTATATATTATAGTACATATGTCACAATAGATGAAGTGATTTGGTTCCTGCAAAGTTGTAGAAAAGTTGCCTTGAAGCTTTTGGATTATTCTTATTTATTGGTGGTTTTATTTCAGAGATACTTTTTTATTTTGATAAAAACCTTAGCCCAGGGCTTAAATTCTGTCATGTGCAGTTTTTAGTCTTTTGAAAAGCAATGCTAAAGTAGGAGATAATTCACCATGCTGCTATGCCAAATGTTATTTATTACATTGTGTCCATGCTTTCATTTTATGAAGCCTGCGGCTGGAATGTCAGATTACAGGTGTCCTTTAGGTTGCTATAAAAAGTTAACAGTAATAATTGCCAAGCTAACAGAATACATAGATATTTTCTTACTATCCAGGTGTAAGACATTTTCCCGTTTTATAAACACACTAACAAAATGCACATTTTCAGGATTATTTTCCTCTTAACTCTCCTGTTTCTTGCTGTATGTTTATGTGGTTAAGCATATGGAGATGTGGAGTGTGGGGGAAAAATAAGCAATTTCAGGAAAAAAAATAATATTAGCATAGTAATTTTGGATAAACAATTTGCAACACAGTATCTTTAGATAGCCATAGTGCTCAGTGGTTTCTATCATCATATATGAAGGTCTTTTTTAACTTAAATGTCATCTACAATAATCATGTAGAAGACAACCCCATAACACTTATGCTCATTTTTTTCATACCTTTAACAGGTTATTATATGATTTATTATTGCATCTGTGTTCATTACTTACAGCTATTACATTTATATCTGTTTTAAGTAATTGTAAGATAGCTGTATAAAAAAATGCACGGTTCTATGTAATAAATAAGTGGTAACACACTCTGGGACTTACCAACAGTAAAGTGACTATGTTCAACAGTGTTCATACGCAACCCATTTTTGTCACTGACAATGAAATCTATCACTTTTTGGTTTTTCCTAAATTCAGCCAAAATTTTAAACTGAAAGCTGCTTTGTAAAGTTTTTTTCCTTCATTACTACTCACTTCAGTACTACCAAAGAAGTTTAAGTTTTTATATAAGTCATTATTTTTCAAAGAGTCAAGCACAATTTTTTCCCCTTTGTAACTCCTCACTGTTAATGCAATAATTTTCTATATTTACTGTAAACCTGGTCTATAAAAATAGTACTTTCTTTCTTTAATTATAGTGACCTTTACCACTTGTCTGGCCTTTCCCTTATCCATAACTCATGACATGTGAAATAGAAATATTGAGTATAGTTTTTGCCCCCTCAGTCTGAAGAATGAATTTAACATCATTTCTTTCCCGTATAACTAAGCCAGAGACTTACACATTGCAAAATTCTTTCTTAATATATATTTATGAAAGCTTTATACATGGCCTGTTTATTAGCATCATGTAAGCAATAGCCTCAAGAGAATCATGGGTTCTGTACAAATCTAAAGCATTATAGCTTATAGGCATTTTCTCTAGCAAAATGTTACAGAAAGTGCCAACCAACAGCAAACTGAAACAAAAAGTCAGAAATAAATGTAAGATACAGAAGTTTCTCAGAATAATGAAAATATATTATGAAAAGGCACTGCTGATGTAGTTGTTTCCTAGCATAACAGCACTTAAAGAAATCAATTCTTGACTTGGGGGAAAAATTAAAGGTGGGGGGGAACGGGATGACAGGGTGGAAGATCAGAAAGAATATTCTCAGGGCATATGCTTGGCAATATAGAAAACTCAGAAGTCCAAGTGAGAGAATTGCAAAATCTCAACAAGTTACACTGATTCTTTGGAATGTTTTATCTAGAAACATTTTGAAAAACTACATTCATACATACATTTTAAATTTATGGTCTTGCTGTATTTTAAATATATTTCTGACCTGTGTTTAGCTATCCTACATACTGAAATATACAAACTAAAACAACTAGCTTCACTCTTGATCCAAGCAAGTAAAATAAATTTTTAGCCCTCTGTTTCATGCAATGCCAACAGATGAAGAAATTAAGATACCACTATGCCATGATGTTACATCAGCAAACAGATGGAAATCTTACATCTGCCACCGTTTCACAGGCTGATGTAGCAGGCACTGCATCTTAGTGTTTTGAAAGCAGACATCTGCAGAGACTGCCACACACAGACCTTCACCACTGAAAGAAACCTGGTGCAGTGCAGCCAGTATGGTGGTAAAAGGAGACTGACCAGGCATGGCAAATTTTCAGTGATGTAAAATATGGGGGGAAAAGAGCCAGGTTTGAACTTTAGAATCATCGGCAGTTGATGGACAACACAAAAATTATGTATTGTAAATAATGAGGTACATTCACTTAGAGATAGGAAAGGTATTATTTTAACTTAATTCCCACAAATAAACAAGCAGGTTTAGGTATATTTTCCTCCTCAAATCAGAGGTAAATAATCTCTTGTAACATATATGCTTAATGCATTAGACAACAAAACTGATTGCAGTTAAATGCACACTCAAATGCTGGGGAGGACAAGACAGAGTAACAGCCTTTTAGCTCAGTGTCCTGGTTTAAGCAGTAGCTAACACTTAGGGACATAACAGATGATGACCTTTCCACATGTAATGTATTCATATTGCCCAGCAGACTTAGGTCAGAGCAGGGGAAATCCTTCTGCTCATCTTTATGGATAACACTACCACAAAAGGTTGGATTGCTAAATGCTTTTAATTAAATGTTGTAAAGCAGAAAGAACAACCTACAGTTTCATTGAACAAAATTAAAAAGTCATGGGAGTCACCTTCACATAACAACTTGTCTCACCAGTTCTCCATTGACAAGAGGGAAGTTGTAAAAAAATGATCATAAGTCCTATGCCATGAAAATAATCACCTTCCTTTCAACCAAACCAATTAAATAGAAATATGAGTATTAAAGTAAGACTTGTTTAATACAAATAACCTAATTTTTAAATCAACTTGGTGACAATTAAACAACATTAACATACAGAATCACAGAATAGTTAGGGTTGGAAGAGACCTATGGAGATAAACTAGTCCAACCCCCAGCAGCTCTTCACAGCTTGCCTGTGCTCTGGCTCAGCTCCAACTCCATGTAGCTTGGCTGGGCTGGGTTCTGCTGCGGTTGGGGTCTGTACAGCTTGGCTGGGCTCGGCTCTGTGGTGGTTCTGATGCAGGGTCTGTTCCCAAGCATGCAGCTCACAGAGAAACAGCAGCGACAACCACAGAGTTAGTTTTACTTTCATTCTTGCTCCCACTGCAGTAGGAGAGTCTCCCTGGAAGTGGCTCCAACCCCCATGACCCTGGCAATAGTTACACTTTTGTTGGATGCAGTACCAGTTATGACTTTTCTTCCTGAGTTTATCAATGAGGATTTTGTGTGAGAGAGCGTTGAAAGCCTTGCTGAAGTCCAGGCAGAAAATAGCCACTGCTCTGCCCTCATTCATCTGAGTAGTTGTTCTATTGTAGAAGACTATCAGCTTGGTCGAGCCTGACTTACCTTTAGTGAATCCATGGTGACTATTTCTGATCAACTTCTTGTTATCCATATAGATAGACATGGCCTCCAGAATGAGGCTCTCCGTCACCCTTCCAGGGACTGAGGTTGGCCAGTAGTTCACTGGGTCTTCCTTCTTGCCATTTTAGGAGTCCAGGGTGACATTTGCTTTCTTCCAGCCCCCAAGCATCTTCCTGATCACCATGCCCTTTCAAAGATGATCATGAGCAGCCTCACTACAGTGTCCAACACCTCTCTTAGCATTCATGGATGAGTGCTCTCTTAGCACTCCTGTCAGAGCCCATGGACTTCTGGATGTCAGGTTTGTTTTAGGTGTTCTCTAACCCAATCCTCCTTAACCAAGGGAAAGCCTTCCTCCCAAGATCACTTCACCCTGGTCTTCTGAGTCAGAGGACCATTTTGCTTTTTCAGTAGATGTCAGGGTAGTTAAAGTTATTAGGACAGTCCTGTGGTGTAAAGGAGAGCACTCTGGACTCTGAATCCCAAGGACCTGAGTTCGAGTCTCAATGGGGACCGTCCCCTGAGCAGCTAAAGGCCTCCCTGCCATCCGATCCTGTCAGATCTCGGATGCTGAGCAGGGTCAGCCTCGGTTAGTACCGGGTGCTGTGACAGTCCCGAGGACTTCACTGTCACTGTCCAAGCTCGCTCGGCTGTGGCAAATGAACCTTAGGACTTAAATGGTGGGGCCAGTTCTGCGCATGCTGTGCCTCACCTAAAAAATCCACTGCGCAGGCTCGATGGGCACACCCACGTGAGGAGAGCCCTTCCCTAATCTTCGTTCGCGAAGATTGGCCATACATACAAAAAGTTATTATTTGACAATATATTGGTAAATATGATGGAAAAGTAGAGGGAAATACTGAAGTAACAAAACTTGGTGATGATAATAATTACACAAAACAACGAGGTCAATCACTCATAAAGAAATAAAGGTCCTGCAAAACTGAGTAAGCAGGAAAATGGGAGATTAAATATATTGCATTTTCTAAGAAAACAACAAAAATTCCTCCGATGAAGCTAGTAGAATTGAAGTGAACAAAAAGAAATATTTCTTCATTGAAATGTCCTTGCCATAAAATATTCAAAATACTAAAAATGTATGTGAACTTGAGAGGAAAAATAGATGAAGTCATGGATGAAAAAGTCCATCATATTTTACTTACTCTAAATACACTGGATTTAGGAAGTCTCTGTGCTAGAAACTGTTAGGGAGTAAGAAAACACATTGAAAAGGTATCATTGTATTGCTGCTTGCTCACTTTTCCTTCTGTCATATCCAGCTAAGTCAATCTTTATCATAATTCTGTCAAGCTGTTCTCATAGTCTTATAATCTAGGGATTCCAACAGGAAATTTTGTGTTGAATATAACTGTTGAGAGTTAGATAAAAATATTATTGACATATTTCGATAATACTGTCTGACTACAGTCAGAAAAAGCTAACAATGAATTCTGGCCAACAAAGCAGGAAGAACACAATAGTAAACTACAGCACCAATTATCATCTTGGCAGTAAATTAACAAGGAAGGTGCCCCAAGTTTCTGCAGTGGATGCCCTTTTTGCTGAATATGTTCAAGAGAGATCTGAATAGAAATTATCTTGAATTACAAAACTTATCAATAACACACTTTCATCAGAAATGGAATCAGTACAAAGAAAGTTGTGCTGTATTAGTTAACTGTTGCTTAGTGGGGTTACACAAAAAGTGTTCAATTATTTTAAAATAAAAAGCAGTATTTGCATTTAAGAATTTGAACTAATCATGAGACTCACACAGATTAAAATAATTTGAAGGGATTTTTGTCATTACTGTGAATCTCTGCTTGTCATTCTTTCCGCAAAATAAAGTTAAGATGTACAAGGAATATTATCGGGAGTATTAGAATCCAATTAAATAAGTCACTGTCTTATGCTCATGTCTAGTTAGTGCACCACAAAACACACATAAAGAGAAGAAATACATGATGAGAAACACAGAGGAGAGTGGGTACAAAGGCAACAGAAATCATAACAGTAAAAATACTATAAGAGAATATATACTGAAATTGACGAACTGGACAGTTCAGAAGAAAGAAATTTTTCATAGATTTAATTTCTGTCTGTGATGTGCAAAAAGCACAAAAACTTCACTTCTCCCTTTGTAATAAAAGGAGGATTACATAGTATTTAACTAAAAAAACACATCAAATGCCTTGAGAAACCCAAAATTACACAATGAAAATGTCTACAATCTCCCTGAGAATTTTTGGTTTGATTTGGTTTGTTGTTTTGTTTTTGGTTGTTTTTTTTTTTAATTTAGTCTATAATATTAACAGCAAGAATTAAAGCTATATTTTCTTGGCAGAATGAACATGAAGACATATGTTTCATAGATAAGCTCCTCTCACAACTTACCAAGATGAGACCTTTCTGAAGCCTGTTATATGGCAAATGTATCTTATTTCACACATACGTCTGAAATTCATGTTTCCAGACATAGAGTACTAACAATGGATTCAACTATCTACCTAATTCAGAACATTCAGTATCCTGTCACCAGTAGAAAAGCAAAGGCTGTTAAGCAGTTAGTCACGGAAAAATATCTCTGTGCCATCTGGGGCAAAAAAACTCAGATGTGTCTGCAACTCAGTGCTTAATGCTAGAAAAATAGGATGAAAATGTGGATCACAAACTCCAGAAGCCTACCCCAGGCTGCCACAGTGGTTGAAGCAAGATGAAAGTCATGCTTTAAGCAAAAAGAAATCTTTTGAAATACTGTGTGTCAGAGTGTAAATCCCATATCCTAAAATTAGATCATCAATGCAGAAAATTGAATAAGCTAGTCTACTTTGCTTCAAATTCACTTTTTACCTACACTCATCTAACCTGACATCTTAAACAATCCTCTTCTGCAACTTGTCATTACACTCCAGTCAATATAAACTTCTTCAACTATATTTTCTTACGCAATTAAAAGTAGAGGATGTCTGATGTATTATTATACAGATTTTGTCCTGATAGGGGGCAAGAATATCAGAAAGTTTTAGATTGTGTAGACAGTTATTTAGGTAAAAATAAAACAGAGACACCACACAAAAAAAGATTCTCTCATATTTGGCTACAGCTCAGAAACCAGAGGTGTGATATCACGATCCAACAGAACAAGACTACCCTGAGGATAGTTTCCCCTGTTTCAGAGAACTCAAATCTGACCTAAACAGAAGTTCAGCTTTCACACATGATGGTAGCACACAACAGTTTAGTACTGTGTTTACATGACTGATTTAATTTCTTAAAATACCTTTTCCTATTAATTTCCACTGTGAACATTTATGCTATTTTTTAATCCCACAAATTCTGTCATACGCTTTGTTTGGAAAAAGTGTACAAGAAATATTTTGTATTTAACCTTGCACGTATGTCCAAAGTTACAAGAGGAATCCGGTCTATATGAAAGCTACTGCGTTTAAAATTGTCATGTATAGTTTTCCAAGAACTGTAATACTCTAATGCTAGATCCTCAAGGGTTTTTGTGAATTTAGATAAAATTACAATCCTCAAAAATCTTATTTCATAAAAATGGGTTTCTAGTCTTTAAAGGCTATATCATGGTTTTATTTGTCTGTCTTGTACTGTGTGTAGCTGTCTTTTTTTCAATTATAGATGAAGACCATTCTGTTCCAGTGTTTGAATACTTTGGAGATTGTTTCTCTACTATCGTTTAGATAGGTACTTTTTTCCTCTTCACTGTGGCTTTGGGAATAGAAGTGCTAGTATGAGAATATGGCACCATTTCCTGAAATACTGTATGATCCAAAGTATTCATGCGACTTGTCAATAGTAATAAAAAAATCCCCAAATTATGATTTGAAAATAATTCACTTAAGATTTCAGATTTCTAACTATTCCAGGTTTTTACTTAATAAAACTGCACATACATTTGAACCATAAAACCCCCCCAAAATAAAACAAACCCACAAAAAGAAGCAAATAAAAATCCAACAAAACAAATAAAAACCCCAAGCCCAACCAAACAAAAAACAACTTAATCAAACAAAGCCAGCTCATATAACAATGAGATAACAGGTAAAATATATCTCTAGTGAGTCAGTGCTTGTATTTCTGTCCTGCCCAGTCCTAATATTCATTATTCAACATTCAAATCAGTTTTATTCTACGGGATACTGGAAAAAGAATTTCAAAACAACAACAATGAAAGCTGATTTACTTTAAAATACTCTCTCCCATACTTACATCTTTTTTGTCATGTTTAAATAGTTATTATGGGATACAGCTATTCAAACCATAACGTAACTCCATATGCAACATCTTAATGTAGAAAAAGACAAATATTTTTATCATTCCACAAAATCTTACTAGATTATCTCAAATGGCAGATACATAAATGAGAATAAACTGTTAGTTTCTGTAATAACATAAATTTAAAGGAATTACTCAGCTGAAAACTGACAAATGTAGGGGTATTAAAATTTGTCTATTTCTATCCTTAAAAATGATATGGCATATTCAATTCTATCCCAGTCAGAAAGTAAGTGACCTTCTGTCTTGCACCTTAAGCAGACATACGATTTTGGGGGTCAATGGGTAAAGGGCACTGGGTAATGATATCTCATAACCTTTTGTTCTTCCCATCATATTCCATGTAGTACTTGGAACAATCCATATTTTTAAAAATGTCTGTTGGACTCAGACCTAAATGTCAATTAGATTGAAAAACGTCTTTATGAATTTTGATGGGATGCGACATGTACATCTCCACTACCTCTGGGTAGCTGAGTCTCAGAAGCACTGAAGAAGATATTTAGGCATCGAAAGCATTTAGTGCTAAATTATTTGAGCTGTTAGTAAGTATTGTTATCAAGTACAATATCAAGTAGTTAACTCCAATATAAGCAGGTCTGTAAATTGAAATAATAAAAGATACAGTATCCATACTATCTATAAGCATTTAATTGTGTTTTAGTGATTTTACTTGGGAAAAGCTTTATTAGGTCCTGATAAATGTCCATTAGGAGTAGGAGGACAGAAGGAATGCTATTCCCCATGCTATTGCATTGCATCTTATGAATTACTTCAAATAAGTGTATTATGCCTTTCAAGATTGCTCCATGATGAAAACAAAAACAATGATCAGAAAGAGATTCAGTTCAAAAATAAAACTGCTGGATCTAATGTAAAACGCTAATGTAATTGTATCTTTTATGTAAGCAGAAATTTACAAGATCTATTCATATAAGATAGATAGATAGATAGATAGATAGATAGATAGATAGATAGATAGATAGATAGATAGAGTATTACCCATAGATAGATGTCTAACCGGATAGTGGAATTTGTAAGGTAGAAGGGGATAAGTTAAAGAAATAGAATTTGATCTAATCAAGAGATGTACAAGGAAGTTTGGCTACATTGTTAATAAATCATGGAATCAAACAAATTAAAATGTCTTATGACCCTGACTCCTAGAAATCATATTTTTAAAGTCATTCGGCAGTCTTTGAAAAAATTCTTTACAATTTTTTGATCCTATTAAAGAATTCAGTTATGTCATAGCCCTCAATGCATTGTTCAAACATAAATACTCGGTTGACCTCATTGAACTTTTTCTCAACTTCCAGTTGATAAATTCCAAAACTTACATTTCAGAACAGCTGCTGATTCAAAATACTACCTGTTTACACATCTGTTTTCAGAGTGTACCATCATTACCAGAAAGAACCTAAACACAAAAGACAAACAACCACAACAAGAGAAACAGCACCTCTTTCAAACCTGACTCTCCCTTGCTACCCTTCCCATTTTGTTTTATGAATATTGCCCAATATTTCCCTAATCAATACATTCTCTCAGGGATCAAAGCAAAGGCAACTTACATAAAAAAATAATTCCATAGTCTAGATTGGGATGAGATAGGTGGGGAGGGGGACCCACAAAATAAAACCAGAAAAAAATAAAGCAAAAAAATCCAAACAAACCAACCCCACCACACAGTACCTATCCATTGAATGCTTGTTGCATTTAAGTGCTATTTAGTGAACTAGTGTGCTGTCATTGTAGGGCAAGAAAGAAATACAGACTCAATGTCTAGGCATGCAATCAAAAAGTTGATTACATGGAGATGCTGTTGTGAATGTTCACCCCTTCTGTACCATTCTACCTATTCATATTCAATTAATTTTATTCTTGGAGAACTAGAGCTTCTAAGAATAAATGCAATTCATGAATAAAACAAGACATAGCAGTGCATTATAAGAATAGACAAGAACCCTCTCCCTACTGCAAACTAAAATTGTTGCAAGCAAAATTAATTTTACCAGAAAAGAATCCTGTAGATAATAGAATCAACAACTTAAGCTGTGCAAATTATTTAGAGTTCAGATCTAAACCACTTCCTTTTTCACTCAGCTATGTTTCAATTTTGCTATATTAACAAATTCTTAAACTGGTTTATACTAATCATTTTTCTTGCCCCTTTCAACAGCTGGAATGTGGGAATCCTGGTTCTTACTGACTCCCATACAACAGAGTACTAAGATCTTTCTATCAGTCTACAAGATCTGAATATCAAGAGTGCACAATGCACCTGTGCCATACCACTATGTAGATTAATAGACATGGACAGCCAGAGGAAAGTTATGGACAGAAAAAAAGCCATCAAGTCATATTGTGCAGGTTTACTCCCAATACACTTATTCACTCCATCTGCCCATCCTCAGCAACATCAGCTCCATTTCTAATACACAAAGTCACTGTTTTTGTTTTTGTCTTTCCTCTTTCCCTTTCTGATGAATAATTTTGATGAATAATCACACTTTCTAGTATCTGATTTGGGTGGTAGACAGGAACTATGCAACTAAAAAACTCATGCAAAAAATACATTCATCTATGTTAAATGTAGTGTTAAAATTATAAATATAACTAATTCTGTAATAATATAGAACTGCATATATATGTATATATATATATATATATTTTGACTTTTGGTTGAGTTTGTTGTTCATGCTCTATAGAAACTGTATGTTTTCCCAGAAGTGTCAAATAGCAACAGCTGTTTTATATGGTGCATTACACACTTTAAGACCATAAAGAATAACATTAAGAGGTAAGTTTTTCTTTGTCTTGGCTCAAAACTAAGAAGAAATTTGAATTCTTCACTTACAATGTTTTTCTTTCTGTTTTGATAGGCATGGCATAATTGGCTTTCAAAAGAATGCAGGAAGTTTGTTTTCATGTGTTTTACACATTTAGCATTAAATAATCACATCATTCTTTCATTTTAATATTTTTCAATATTAAATAACAGAAAATAAAGGTCAAACTATATGCCAAACCCCAAATGCTGTAAGAACACACCAAATAAAAAGTATGCAGTTACATGTAACATAAAACCTGTAAGAGAACAAATTTTTATTGATTTTTTTTCAATTCAGCTTGCATTTTTCTGTTTTTAAAACTGAAAAGAAAACTGAAAGAACTGGAAATAGAATGCATCCACTAATGTGAAGGAAAAACATTTCAAAATATTGTCTCAATCTTTGATACAATATTACATTTGCTTCCAATGATGTATTGTTACCTTTGTAGTTAACTTTGAAACCGATTGATCCCACACTTTCATCCGTCTGAAGGTGCAACCACATCTGATTGCTCATGCTCACAATTAAGTCTGGTACAAAGCTCCCAGTTAACCTATAGATAGGAAAACAAAACAAACAAACCAGTAACTAGATTTTTCTTTTTCTAAGGAATCTAAGTAAGCATTAAGCATTTTTTATGCTTGCTTTTAAATTCATTGCATTCAGGTCACACTTCATTAGCTATCTAATGGCAGGCTAGGTAAGACATCTATTGAGTTAGCAATGCCTGCAGATTTGATAGCAGTCTATGAACACATGTAACTACTGCTCATGTTGTCTTGAAATATTTCATCTCAGTTTCAGTTGCTGGTCCAGATAGACGTGCAACTTTCTTAATCCCGAACTTCATCCGGCAGACCTGTCTGCATGATTCAGGTACATGCAGGCATATCAAAGGCACTAGAAGCCCATAATGAGGCTTTACAATGATTCTTAGATTTCTCTGGTATACTACTACCCACTATGCAATGCATGCTTTCAATATTTAAAAGCAAGTTGCTAATTCTTAAGTAGCAACACTATTATGATAGTCCATGACTTCCTTGTACTCTCTCACCTCTCCTCATCCCCTCTACCACAAAACTGGGAGAACAGACTGATATTTACTGCTTCACTATGAAAAAAAATAAATGTCACAACCTTAAAACCTTCTAATGTTGCAGAATGGTGATTAATTAGAAAGCACTAAATTTGCTTTTTCTTTTCTTTTTTCTTTTTTTTTTTTCACTTTTCACATTGCTTGCAAAAATTTGCAAGTCAATGTAAGCATAAATATTGATTCCGTTTGCTGAATAAAATATTATGATAGCAAAAAGGAAATGTTGGGAAAACTTCAGTTTTATGTCATATTGCATTTTTTTTCACTAAATTTTGTCTCGAATTTTGTAAGACTTTATCATGTGAAACATAATGCTGAAAAGTTCCAAAACATTTTCCATTTTTGTAAAAGGGATCATAAACACAACACTGTACAAGAGTGAAAGCTGTTAGTTCAATTTTTTGCAGTTCTAACCACTCTTTAAAGCTAGCTGAAACTTCAAATGGACTATTTTAAATATATTTTGCAGTTAATTTTAGTTCTCCCCTCTGGTCTTTTTTAGCTTGTTTCTGTATGAAATACTCTGCTGTGGGAGAAATTCATGTCTGTTTCCCACATCTGTGTTCACAGATGGAGCTACTACAAAGACTCTTGCCAGAACTGAACAAGTAAATGCCTGGCCAAAATGTATTAACTGCTCATTCCTGCACTCAAAGAAAGTGTCTTCAGTGAGTTCAGTCTTTGCCAAATTAGTAACAGGATGTTCCTCAGAAACAACACTGATGTAATGGCTAGCAGCATTTTGTAATTGTCACTGGTGACTGACAGTACAGCTTTTGAATATTAAGGCCATTGAGAATATTAATCTCTCTATTATGTCAGACAGAATAATTCCTATGATAAATGTATGATGGCATTTCTATTTTTGGAAATTAATTATAAACACATATTTCTAAATCCATATTTTTAAACAAACAATACTTTCCAATTAAATAGTACATGAGAAAAAAAATACCATTTGAAAATGCAATTTTAAAAAAATAAATCCTCAAAACACATATATCACTTGTTGCTCTTTTTTATGTCCTTGTGGATGCCTGTAAAACAACTGGAAAGAAGTCACAGAGGAGCAATAAGATTTAAAAAAAAAAAACAAACTAGCATTATGTGAAGTAAACTAAGATAATAATGCAATTCTGGAGTTGTGAATTCTTTCTTTCTTTCTTTCTTTCTTTCTTTCTTTCTTTCTTTCTTTCTTTCTTTCTTTCTTTCTTTCTTTCTTTT
>VWZD01006238.1:48852-67046 GCA_013396695.1 Sakesphorus luctuosus
ACTACTAAGAAAAAAAAAGGCACCTTCATTTTTGCTCCACTTTTAAATTATGTGCAATTTGATGTGCATTTACATCAGAACAGAATAAAGACTCCACAATAATACATGGGCAAAACTGTATTATTATTAGTATTGGATTACTATTGAATTCAACTTGAAATTGTATTTCACTTATTAACAGTAAAACAAATTCTGCAATAACATTGCAGTAAAAACATCAATTCTATATTCATAATAACAAGAACACCAAGATGGTAAAAAATTTGCATATTTAATTCATCTTCCACAATCTTAATCATGTTTTACACTAAACATGAAGAAATCTAATCTCATGATCAGATATTTTTTGTAAGTGCAAGAGTAAAAAAAGGAAATAAATTAATATCCTTCCAAATATTTTATTTTATTTGAGTATTTTCGTAGATGAAGTACTTTTCTTTATAAGCCATGTTAGAAAGCTAAACCAGCTTTAGAATAATCAACAATAACCCACACTATGTGTACTTCATCAGAGAGGAAAAGATGGAGGTTGAGGAAAATTCCACTTTCAAGATACTTTTTTTTTTTTTAATTACGACTGACAAGAAAACACTTTCTTCATTACACTGGAGAAATGTAAGATTTTTTTAATTCTTTTTTTAACAATGCTCAAAAATAAAAAGGTAAGAGAACCTCATGAAACTATACGACTCATTGGGGATTACTGTGAAACATGAAAGATAACCAAATTTGATTTTTTTTGTTCAAATCATAAACTTCAGCTTCGATCTTTCCACTACTCTCTAGTGAATCCCCAAATTGTTGGTGATTCTGTTGTGATCTGGCTGCTCTGATATAATCTTTCTTTCTTCTGTGTCGCAGGTTTGGCTTAACTGTATGCTAGCTCTGGACTGTATGCTTTCTCTCTTTTCTTAAAGCCGCCTCAGCAAAGGGAAAAAAACTGGAAAGAAACGAAATGCAACAGAAACTGAATTGAATAAATAAAAAAACTATATTATTTGATATTTACAATCACACTGTATGTACAGGACGTAGGGGGCCCCCACTTCTTCCAGGGGAAAAGAAGGGAAAAGGGAAAGGGAAAACTTTCCGAAATGTGGAGAAAACTAACTTAAACTTAAACTAAATACAATTAAAGACTTTAGGAAAAGAGAACAAACAAAAACAATCTCACTTAGGCTAGGAGAACTCACAGCTACAGGAGAAACTAGCTAGGCTCACTCTCTGCTCTACTAGCTCTTCCGATAGAAGGATCTAGCCCGGAAACTCTTTCTCTACTACGTGGAAAACAAGTGTGGAATACTTGTGTAATTTCCTTAGATACTATGGTGGCTAAAGAAGCCATAACTTGAAACTATGACACTTCTGCAATCTGAAATTCTTTTCTGAGATAAAGAAGACTATTTTATTTTTAATCAAAATAGATGCACATGGAAAAAAAGTTTATTATTTGGTTTTTCTCCATTTATGTTTTTCAGTAAAGGAATGATTTTATTCACTCTCTTCATAACTCACCTGAAACTGTGATAATGGTATCGGTATCACATTGAAAAGTGTAGGTCCATAAAGGCACACATGCACAGATTAGTCTATATCTGTCTTGTATCATATTCTATGAATCCATCATGGTTTTAAGACAAGAAGTAGCAATGATGTCATTATTAACTTCATCAACTTAAGAATATATTAAAAATAAAATATGTTATAGTAACTGACTGTAAAAAATTTGGAATATTCACAACTGATAATCTATGTCTTGCAGTTCTTTTACTGGGTATAATGGCCAATCTTCGCGAACGAAGATTTGGGAAGGGCTCTCCCCCCGTGGGTGTGCCCTTCGAGCCTGCGCAGTGGATGTTTTAGGTGAGGCACAGCGTGCACAGAACTGGCCCCACCATTTAAGTCCTAAGGTTCATTTGCCACGGCCGAGCGAGCTTGGACAGTGACAGTGAAGTCCTTAGGACTATTCTACAGCACCCGGTACTAACCGGGGCTGACCCTGCTGAGCATCCAAGATCTGACGGGATCGGATGGCAGGGAGGCATTGAACTGCCGGGGGCGGTCCCTTCACTGAGACTCGAACTCGCAACCTTCTCTTTTACTATGATTTCTTCTTAAAAGTTTCTAATTCAACTGAAAATTGGAGAATGCTGCAACTTTGTGCAAAACTGGCAGTAGTAAATCAGAGCCAGAAACAGCAACCACCACATATGACCATATTTTATGTATAGTAAAAACTAAAATATTCCTTGAGACAGTAAATCATTTTGTTTATGAGGCTGGAAGAGGGTTAAAACCAGATATTTCAAACACTCTATAGTATCAATAAAGTGCTTCTTAACTCCAGGTCATTAAAAGGTAAGCAAGCTGTATGTAACAGTTAATACACAACCCAATTCAGTTTAGGTTTAACAAACCAAACCTGAGATGATTTACACCACAAACTTTGGAGCTGCTAAAGTAAACTTGCAATTTATTTAAAAAAAATATGCTTATCAACTGATATTGACAACATTTAATTTTAGAGGAATTTGCACAAATCGAGCAAGAGTAAGACACAGCAACAGCAAAGGTGTCAATATATAACATGCAAGAAACAGAAAACCAATTAGCTATATATGTATTGTAAAAATATTTACATGTTGCAGCTGTAAAAATAACTGTATTTGCTGGAAATTTATCTTTTTCTGTTTATCCTTGACATGCAAATTATACACACAGTGTACAATAAAAAAATCTACTTGAAATCCTTGCAAATATGTCATCAAACAAAAAAGTAAGTACTCTTACTTTCAGAGTCCTTGTTTTACAATGTCAGATTTAATCTGACCACACTCTAAGACAGCTGGACTTGCTGTGTTTATTAGATTGACCATTCCCTCTATAATACTGAAAAGGTGTTTCGATGATACGACTGAGTGTGCTGGAGCCTTTCAAAATAAAACCCGAAATTTAGGTAAGATGAGTAAATAACTTAAAACATTTCAATAATCTTTCCAAAAATTCTGCTTTTACCAGACATCTAACAGTCTATCTACATTCATTTTTTCTGAAAAAATGGCAAACCAAAGGTAGGTGGCATCCTTGAATCAGTTTAACACTAGAGCAAAACCTGAAGGTAATTGTGCATTTTAGTCTGTTGATCATAAGACTAAACACTGAGGGGGAAACTGTGATGATTTATTACTATATTCCACATATTTGTAAATGAGACTAACATTACTAAATTGTGCTATTGATCTAGTTAGTAGCTGTATAGCAATTAGAAGCACAGCAGCAATTTTTTTTTTATGAATAAATTGAAGTAAAATCTTTTTTTTTCCAGTTTCCCAGAGCAAGGCAAAACCATCATTAATATTAATGAAATAAGGTCCACTGTTTTTATTGATCCATAAAAACAGCGAGCATGCTATAATATACTTACGCATTTATTGTATTTATGCACTGCCCTACAATCTCATTCAAAGCTTAAAAAAGAATTTAAAAGGCAGAAGGACCACAAAATTATTTTGAATGGTCATGTATAATGATAGGGAACAATGCTGTGAACAAAAACATTTCAACAATGATATGCCTGAGCTACAAGATTCTGGGTAAGAGGATGGTACTATCAAAAGTGTGTTCTCACAGACAGACACAAGAGAGAAATTTCAAAGATGGAGAATTCCATCTCAGACAGTTTATCACCGTAGTCTTGATTTATCTTTTCACATATTATGAGCCAAGTAATGATAGTAGATATGTATCTGTACAGCTTCAGAACTGAGAAGAATATCTTTACTTTAAATGAAGCAATATCCTCTTCTTTTCCAGAAAGAGACAAAACTGTGAGCCTTTATATTAGCATTTGTGATATATGCAGCAGATATCTGACTACTACAATTATCCTGAACAGGTTAAAAATATTTTGAATTTTGTTTCAGAGGATCAAAATAAATATGTCCTGAGACACTAATATGAGGATACAGTAATCTTGTACTTCCTCTTTCTCCATATATACACAACTATAGAAAAACCCAAAGTATTAGAAATAAAATATATTGACCTGTGCATCATTTATGTCCTAAAAAATATGAAAGTAGCCAAACAGAAGGCAACAGTGTCTCTACATCCTGGTCTGCTCTTGCTATTTGTAAATCCGGAAGTAACAAACAACTTCTAAAGGTGGATTTAAATTTAAGTTAAAAACTCAGAAGTAAATAACAATAAAAAAGTAGTAATACTAATAATATTATCCAATATCTACAGAAATAAAAAAAGTTCTTTTGGGGAAATAACTTTCTGAAAATTATGATGATGTACTTTGGTCTCTAACAATTTTGTAAGGACTTTTTCAAAGGATCAGAGATCTAATTTCTAACAAATTTCAGTCGATGTACCTTCTTTCTGTGCCTTGGAATATATTGTTTAGAATTCACACCTAGGGCAAAAATGAGTCCATTAACCAGCTAAGAAGTAAAATGAGGCAAGGTTTTACTGAATAGTTCATGACTACCTCTAGAACTGCCTAGAGCTTTTCAGAGAGAGCACACACTCAGGACGTTGTGTTCCAGACAAGAGGCTTTCCAGACAATTGTTCAGTATGTGTGTCCAGTTCCTGATGACATTAGTTCCCTGAAGATTTTTCAAGAAAATACTGTTCCAAGTGAAGTATTCAGATTTTAAAATTTTAAAAATATAAACCAGAATAGTGTGCAACAGAGACAAGTGTATGTGCTTCAGAACTGCTTCTGAAAGGGAAGCATAAAGATTTAAAGTTGCATGCATTTCCACATGTGCCTCTCTTATCCTGAATCTTCCAATGTAAATGGAAGTCTAAAAACATTTTGATCTACAGTAACATCTTTACTCCATAAAATGTGACATTTGTCCAGTAAAATAATGATGAAGTTTCAAAGATGTGATGAATTTTCTCCTTAGAAGAGTACTTAAAAATTAAGCCAAGATACAGCTTAAATGAGCTACATATTAGATACTGTAAAGGAACAAATATTAATTAAAACATTCTTCCAAGAATGCAACATATCTAAGAACTGCTGTGTAACATAACAATAGTTTAATTGGGTCTTTCGCAGTCACAGATTTCATGAAGCACAATCCAAAATTAAATACCCTAAATCTTAAGCACTTCTATCCTTTCAAATTTAATTTAATTTTCAAATATCAGATAAGAAAAGTGGAAGGGGGGGGGAAAAAAGAAGAAAACTTAGAGATTCACAGAACATTAGAGAAAACAGCAGGAGACACACAGAGCTGCAAGAAAATTACCCAAGATAAATGCTCACTAGCTGAAATGGAAAGTTCCTTCTATATTGTTGAGTCCATTTCCTAGCAATAGGATTCATCATATTTAAGTGTAAATATCTACAGTGCAAACAACTATTTTCTATCTAAGCTTCTTCACAATCAGTAAAAACCTGTCTAGAGTGTCATCTATTTCATCAAAAGGTAGATACACATACTGGATCAACCACAGCCTAAAAGTACTAATTTCTCTTCCTTGACTATAAAGTGAGATTAGTCATTTCTATATGGATATATAAACTGAGGGTAACTGAAATTTACTAAAGTCACATAAATATGTTTCAGTAGTACCTTTTGAGATGCTGTAAAGAAAGATCTACATAAACCTGGATGATACGTCATCATCAGGAGAACTGTGCTGTTTGTGGAAGGCAGCTAACAGAAGATGGGGTTATCCCAGAGTATTATTTTATTATATGTTAAAGGTTGTCAGTAATCTCAATCCTACATATAGAAGATGAATCATGTTTTGCAAAGTCATTAATAACCACATCTTGTAGTTTCTCTTAACATAGTTCTTTCAAATGGATTTCTGTTTAGTTGTGGGATTTTTGCTGTTAGTGGTTTTATTTTTTCACTCCAATAATAATGCTAAATTCTAATCCAGCAATTAACTATTAATGAAGTTCATTTAGAATTCTTTAGTCTGGAGAAACAGTAGTTAAAAAAAAAAAATAGTCCTTCCCTGTCCTGAGAAGAAATATATTCAAATAACAGCATGAAAAGATCATATTTTTATTTTTCATGTCATAGTTTTCTCTTTGCATAGAAATACGACCTGTATTATGTTGACTTGCATTCACAATAGCAATTTCTGGGATTGATTCATCACAGCAATACAGTATTCTGCAATACTTTCAATATTTCCATAAAGGGAAATAATGAGTACAAATTAATAATTAAGTAAACATATTGTCTTTTTTTCAAGTCACTCTGTTTATCATGTTTACAACAATAAAAATTATTATTTAACTTTTGTCTTGAAAAACCTCTAGGCAATTATTTAAGATTGGATTTACTATTTTTTCTCACCTAAAATATTTTAATCTTTGCAAATACTGCTTCATTCTACCTCTAAAAATTACTAGTGGCTGTTATATAACATTAAGTTATTTTCACTTATTTTTATTAAAATACTAGAAAAGAAAATAAAACTTTTTATCTAGATGCTGAAGAAAATGACTAGCTAGTAACTGTGTTGGTTCTGGCTGAGATGGAGTTCATTTCCCCATAGCAGCCCTCAGGGTGCTGGGCTTTGCACTGGTAGCTACAAAGGTGTTGATTACACACCAGTGTTTTGGCCACTGCTGAGAAGTGCGGGCACAGCATCAGCACTGTCTCTCAACATTCTCTCCCCATTAAGGGGCTGGAGGTGGGCAAGATCCCAGGAGAGGACACAACTCGGACAGCTGATCCAAATTAACCAAAGGGATATTCCATATCATATTATGTCAGATCAGATACAAAAACTATGGAAAAGAGGAAGAAGGGGGGGCATTTCTTATTCAAAATGTGTGCTTTCTGGAGCAACTGACACATGCTGAGGCCCTGCTTTCCCAGAAGTGGCTGAAGTGCTTCCAGATAAGAAGTAGAGAATAAACCTTTTTTGTTTGTTTGTTTTTCTTTGCTTGTGTGTGTGCAAACTTTCACTTTTACTTTAGTAAACTGCCTTATCTCCACCTACAAGTTGTTTTCCATCTTACTGTCTCTCCCCTGTCCATCTGAGAAGGGGAATGATAGAACAGGTTGGTGGGCACCGGGCATCCAGCCAAGGTCAACCCACCACTGTAACTAACTTTAACATGATGTAGGAATGGTGTTTGTTCCTAGAAGACAGAAAGAGAAGAAACACTTGACTGAAAATTCTGGGCACCTCTCTAGTGCCAGAACATTGGTTCCTGATCTACAAAGAGATCTATTTCTCCAGAGATTATGTTGCAAAAACCCATGGTATGAATGATCCAAACATACTAGCAGCAGCACATCTACCTCACTGAAACATATCCACAAGATACCTAATTTCTTCAGTTTTCACTGTTAACTCTAGGGGAAAAAAACAACAAACCAACAAGCAAAAACTAAAGACTGCTAATAATGCCTGGCCCACCCTTTGCCCATCAATCAAAAGGAATTCTCTGGTTTCCTTTTTCATGAGTAGATGTGAAAGAAGGCAAGGAGAAGGAAATATATCCTGTTTGTATCTCAGTGTCCTCATATGCCCTAAGGATGTTTAATTGCTTTTGTGCTGAGGATATCTGAGTACTTCTTACTAAGTAAATTATATGCATTATATCTGATGGTGCAAGCTAATGAAATGTTGCTGTCTGATTGATAGGCTTTACCTCCAGAATTTTCCAGAGAATCACAGATCCTTCCATCAAAATAATTGTGTTATTATATATTCGATTATAAAAGAATAGTTTCAGAAGGAAAATATATTGAATCCATCATTTATTATAAGACAGAGTTAAAATTTTATTTAAATTATTTATATTAGGTATAATTTTATTTAACATTAATACTACCAATGGAACAGCTAATCCTGGAAAAAGTTTTGAGGTAAATTAAGGACAAGAAAATAATCAGGAGTAGTCAGCATGGTTTTACCAAGGGGAAGTCATGCTTGACCAACTTTGATAGACTTCCATGATTAAATAACTAGCCTGGTGTATGAGAGGAGATCACTGGGTATTTTCTGCCTGGGTTTCATGTAGGCCTTTTACATTGCCAAGATATTAGTAGACAATGTGTTGATGTGGGGGTTGAACAGACAGCAATGTGGATTGAAACCTGGATGAAAGTCTGACTACAGAGCATGGTTATCAGTGGTACAAAGTCTAGTTAGAGGCCACTAACTGATGGTATACCCCAGGGGCCAATAATGGAACAAGTCCTCTTTAATATCTTTATTGGTTATCTGGATGATGGGGTAGAGTGTATTCTCAGCAAGTTTGCCACACTAAAATTGGAATGGTGGTTAATACGCCAGAGGGTCATGCTGCAATGAAGAGGAATGTCAACAGGCTGGAGAAATGGACCAATAAGAATCTCATGAGGTTCAGCAAACGGAAATGCAAAATTGAGCCTCTGGGGAACTACCATAAGCCACTACACAGTGGGGGCATCCAGCTGGAAAGTGGTTTTGCAGAATTGTACCTGGGGATTCTGATGGAACCTGAGCTAGTAATGTGCCCTTGTTGCAAGAAGGCAAACACTATCCTCAGCTGCATTAGACAATGTATTGCTATCAATACAGTTTGCTTAAGAAGATATGTTAGGAAAAAAACCCTGAAATGTTTTGGGGCTCTTTTGCTCTAACTTACTTACTTACTTATTTATTTTTAACTTCCTCACACTGGGAGGCAAAGATGCTCTAGATAACCTAAGAAAAAATACTACTTGCCGGGACCATTATAAACAGGTAGTAAAAGGAATTATCTTGCCCTTGCTTCTGTTCTTCCTTCAAGTAGTTACTCAAAAAGTATATCCTTGCATCCAGCATAGAAATCTGCCCTTTATATTTCCACAGAGGTTAAGCCATCTATTTCAACAGAAAGCAGAGAGGTCACTAACTGATGTCAGTCTAACTTAACGGGCAGCTACACATCCAGAAGGAGACACAGGAATCATACTAGTGACTTAAGTCTCAGCAGACATTCCTGCAAGTATCAATTTCAGTTTACATTGTGAATTTGTATTGGCTTTACATGGTAAAGTTTTGGGGATACGAAGGGACTGCAGGGTGGCTTCTCTAGAAAAAGATTGGCAGCTGCCCCCACTTCAGACAGGGAAAGTTCCAGGTGACTCTACAATTGACCTACCACAGGTCAAAGCAGAGCAAATCAGGCAAGCTGGTAGCACCTCTGTCATAACTTATTGGAAAAAGAGTAAAAATGCTGCACAACAACAGCTAAAGAAAACAAGTAAGAATATCAGATAGAAACAAGCCCACAGACACTGAGGTCAGAACAGAAGGAGTGCAAGGAGGTGCTCCTGATGCCAGGGCCGAGATTTCTGTGCTGCCTGTGGAGAGGACCACTGATGTAGGTTGTTCCCTGCAGCTCACAGAGGTCCATGGTGGAGCAGAGATCCATCTGTAGCCTGTGCAGAGCCCATGTGAATGTGCCTGAAAGAATCGGTGACCCCAAGGAGAGCCCATAGAGGAATAGGTTTCTGGCAGGACTCATGACCCCATGGGAGCCCATATGGAACAGCTCTTGAAGAACTGCAGCCTGTGGGGGGACCTCGTGCTGGAACAGAGGAAGAGTGTCAGGAGGAAGGAGTAACAGAGAGATCTGTTACCAACTGACTACAACCTCCATTCCTCGTCCTCCCTGTGCTGCTCAGGGGGAGGAGGTAGAGAAGTTGTGAGATAACTGAGCTTGGGAAGAAGTTAAGGGTGAGGGGAAGGTGCTGTTTTAGGTTTGTTCTTATTTTTCATTATTCTACCCTATTCTGAGTGGCAATAAATTTAACTAATATCTCCAAGTTGAGTCTGTTTTGCAAATGAGAGTAACTACTGAGTGATCTCCCTGTCCTTATCTTGACCCATGGGCTTTTTCCTTGTATTTTCTCCCCCCGCCCTGTTGATTAGCGGGTACGATAGAGCAATAGAGCAGCATGGTGAGCATCTAGCAGCCAAGACTGGCCCATCACAGAACGGTACCATGAACCATTAAAGGAGTGCCTTTATAGAAAACAAAAAAGGTATATATTGAGCAGAACAATTTCCTATAAAGATCACTTGCAAGAGCAACCAAGTGAACTCAGCTGTGTAGGCAAGTGTCAAGTCTCTGCCAAAAATTCATCAAGCAAAAAAGACTGAAACATCTCAAATGTTCACAGTGCATGCACTGGAAATTTCCTATCAAAGTCTCTTAGTCATATGTATACGTCTTTTTAAAAGTTCTAGCTGGGGTGTGCATATTCATAATAAGTATAAATAAGAAAAAATATTTGCATTCAAGATGGATGGGAGATCAATTTTAGGAACTTATAGAAAGTCAAACAGAACTAAACTTCAAATTTGACATTTAATTTTATCTAAGGTTTTATCCAAAGGTGGAGTTAATACCTGAAATACTGGCAAGACCTAGAATCTAAAATAGTTAGTGGCTGAAACATAAATAATTACTTTGGTTGCAGTTATTGCAATAAGCACAATTTCACCCATTCCCTATGGGTAGATCATATTTTCCAAGTGTGAAACATCACTCCTGTAGTCACAAAAAATGCAGGAAGAAAACAGTGAAGTAAAATTTACAATATTTAAGAAAACAAACCTGTTCCTTCATGATGACAATATATACCTATAGCCGAATTTCAGGATGGAAGAACAAGTAATTTATCACTTTACAAGTGCACATACCTCCTGATTCCAAAACAATTTATTCTGTTCCTTCACAGCCAAACTTGCTAACTACCATGTGTAGGAATATCTGGATTCCCATCTCTGGATTCCCTTCCCTTACTCTGCTGAGATAACCACTCAGTCCACATATATTTCTAAGAATATTTTTTTAAATGTAGTATATATGGGACTGAGATATTTTTAACCGAATCAAATTGTACATGAACAGTATGAAAGAATAGCACAGTTAACACCACAAAGAAATTGAATGTGTTCTGAACTGAACTGGAATATTTTTACACATTATAGTTTCATATAGGATAAAAATGCATTATGTCTTATTGATAAATGCAGTACCAGGTTGGTGTTTTTTTTTTCAATTGCATGGATGAAAAAAACAGAATTATGGTTAAAATATATAGTTTAGAGTGAGTTTAAGTATACTCGTACTTTCTTATCTTTTCACTGACTGTAACACCTGTGGCACAGCTTCATATTAGGGTTACAGAAAGCCATGTTTGAGACGTTTGTGAGTAAAAAGAGGTGCAGTATGGTTTGTTCCAACAGGCCTGACCAAAACAAATGAAGTAAGTGTTTGAGTTCATGCTGAAGCACCCAGCCTGCTTGAGATTTAGACTGTTAAACATAATTAAATATCTAGGGCAACTTGTTTTAGGCTTAACAGCAAGCTTAGGAAATGTTCCACTGACAGTTCTGTCTTGGTTAACAAAAGAACGCAGCTGTGATAAATCAAATGTAAATACTCAGCACTTCCCTGAATTTGTTTTGCTTATTTTTGACTTGGCCTAAAGAGTAAAAGAACTCAGAAATTAAAAGATTCATATTTTTGCAGGAAGAAAACAGCAACTTAATGACATAAAGAAAAAGGAAGGGAAGAATAGAATGTAAAAAACATATTAAAAAAGACTATTTTGATACAGTGATTAAATGAGAACCATATTTAATTTTTCAGTAATGATTACAAGCTGTTCTTCAGTATAATTTATTAGAGTGGCAGAAAATATCATGTGAGCAGTTTCTCGGACATTTAGAATTATTTCAAAAGTTTTTTAGGGAGTAAAGGACTACAGTATTTGGAAACAGATGTCATAAGTTTTCAGTAAGCTCTGCCATTATGAAAAAAATTCAGGTAATGGATATCCCAACATATAATCGATATTAAAAACAACAACAAAAACAATAAAAATGAAACAAAAAAACCCCAAACTCCTCAGAAAAAAAAAACAAAACCAAAAAAACCCAACCCAAACCAAACACAAAAACACACCCCAGAAAAATCCAAAACTCAAACAAATAAGAAAAAAAATAAAACAAAACAATACCCAACCAATCAAGCAACAAAATAACCCAAAACCAACCTAGCAAAAATAATAATAACTAAAATCCCCTTAAAACCCAAATCAAAAAACTATCTCCCAAATCTCAGGCATAAATAATTATTGATTTCAAAATTAAATAGATAAAAGGATAAGAATGTAAAGACTGGCAAGCTTTTGAAACCTATATTCTAAAGAAACCATTTTAAAGAATATATTTATGCAAGTGGTAAGAATAATTTTATGCTTGAAATACACTCATTGTAAAATTTAGAATATGATGGTGAAAAACAAAAAATAACATATGATCATGTAAAATTCCTTTTTTAAAAATTCCTATCATATAAAATGAACAGAACCAGGCCTAGTTTCTGGATCCATCTCAATTTAACAGTCCACTTACGTATTTAATTTACCTTACAATTTTGGTAAAACAGCTTGATTTTTTTTTCTTTTTTAAGGAACCCTTTTGCTTATTTTTCTCCTTCTTGATGCATGGTGATGAACAATATGTGGTGTGAATGTGGCTGAGATATGTCAGAAAGTCTGTCATTTTAACACTGACATTTTCCACAGTGTTTCTGTCACTGGGGATCAGAAAAAAATCAGCAAGTATAATTTGTAAGACTTGAACTCTTGTTAACTCGAGGCCTAATTCTGATTTCACTGATATTTTAGCTTGTAGTTAAATTTAAATTGATCATTTTGTAGGCCTTCCTTTGGAAGGGTAAAATCAAGAGTCTGGGCTTTTTAAGGCCACTAAAAATCATTATTTTCCTCTAACTATGGTTTTCCTACACAAATATCTAAAAAAAACCAAAACCTTCTACTCTAGACTTTTCTATCCCACTTCAGAGGATGCAAATGGTTTAAGAAGGGCCTTTAGTCCACTGGTAAATCTACTGTTTGTTACTATTCCCATGAAGTCATAATTAGACCTGAGAAAAAGACTGGTCTGGAGCAAGATGCACATAACCGTAAAATTCAGCCTGCAATCTGCATTCTGTGCATACAGTCCCAACCTGAGGGAAAATAAAGCAAATATGATACCAGAACAGTTATAAACAAATTTTCCAGCTGTTTCTAGCTAGGAAATATTGCTCAAGCATCTGATCGGATATATAAAAAAATCAAAGGAAACCAAGTTTTAATTTTTTAGGAGAAAAGCAGTAGAAAAAATGCACTGGGGAGGGGATGGGAATTACGTCATAAAAATACAAAGATTTACTTCTCAAAATGTTAACATAAAATTACCCCATTACCTAATGTCCAAATAAATTACTGGTAATACATAGCATGGTCCAGAACCTAACTGATGAGATTATACAATATCACATGAGATATTCAGGTATTACTTCCCTTGTTAGGTGTGAGAGATACAATAAAATAGAGTCAAAACTGAGAAATCCTTGTTCTCATTTCTGTGCAGCTATTAACAAGAATTTTTTAAGGGACCCAAGGATTTAATAATATGCACATCACAGTTTAAGACAAAGCAAAGAACTCTAAAATTTCATTGCATTTTCAGTGTTCCTCATAAAAGCATGATTTTGCTGGATGTTCTTTTAGGTAGATGCCTGGAACTATAGGTTTGCTATTTTTGACCAACAAAGCTTTACGTGATGCCAGAGTAACCACGGATAAAACAGTGGCAACTGTCACCTGATTAGTGTATATAAAAAACTAGATGGAAATCATGTTAAGACAAATGAGATATGGGAAAACTGCCCATGAATTTCCTCTATCATATACTGTTTAAGAAGCCTCACATGTGCAGGTACTGATCCTCAGAGAGAATTTCAACCACCCCAGTATCTTCTAAAAGCATAACAAAGCAGGGTACAAGCCAAAAAGAGGTTTAAAGAGTAGGTTGGATGTGATACCATATGGGCAACCATAGATTTTTCAGTGTTACAAAGTTTTGTACTTTCTTTTTCCACTGAATCACTGTTCACAACTTTGACACATTATAGATTTATTTCTAATTTTAATATTATTATCAAAAAAGTTTTTTCTCTTAAACAGATCAACTCCAGAGAAATAGATATTGATATAAGAATGCAAAAAAAACATGCACAAAGACAATGAAAATATGATGATCTCGCTGATATCATCAGATGTGTCAGTGCACCTTTACTAAAGAGTTTTATTATTGACTCCCATCACCATGACTTTCCTTTCACAAGTAATTTTTATTCTACTTTTCAATAGTAAACTCACTGTCATCTCTGGCCATGTTTGAGATATTTAATTATGGCTCTATTTCACTGTCAACAAGACTGGGGCATGAGCAGTATGTATGATTAATTGTGTAAGGCAAGGAAACAACTATAATGCAGTACAAAACCAAGGAAGTAAATAATTTCCTGGGAAAATATTTCTTTCACCTATATTGTGTTGTTATCAAACTTATTTCTGAAACCAGTTAGGGAAGAAAATTAGCTAGAATCTGTCCTGGGTTAGGCTATTTACATGAGTTAAAGATCCTTTCAGGGTCTTTCATCTATCGCTTTCTGCCTTAAAAGATTCTTAATTTCTGAGCTATTTTGTTGCAAATGATGCAACAAGTGGAATCTCTGAAGTACCAGGATCAGTAAGTCATCATGGCTCTCACAGCTGTGGTACAAAATATTGCAATTATTGTCATGCTATAATGAATACCATCATATTATTTGGTGTAGCCATTATAAATAATTATTAATGGCAAATCCTCATTTATACATCCGTGAGATTTTTGACTTTAAGGCAAAACTCAAAAGTTATGCCTTTTAGCAGTCATGCAAGGCAAGCAACACTATGTTCAGAACAGTAAGGCAATGTTAGTGTGAATCAAAACTGAACACATTAAACCACTGATGACATAAGCAAAGACTTTATACATGTAGGTTCCTCAATATAGGATTAAACAAAATATCTAACTGGTAAAAGATTTCATTTTCTTTTAACTTCAACAAGTTTAAGTTCTTCTAATCAATGTTAGACACCCTTTCTGAAAACTGCAAACATATCTGAATGTTGTTCCAGATAACACTGTAAACGTTTTATCTATTCCCTAGTTTAGAAACCCCATAATTACCTGTGTATCTGCATTTCATTGCAATATCAAAGAGTTATAATTATGTCCAACCCATACCATGCAAAGAACAGTATTTCCTGTGTAATGCTGAGGCAATTATAATACAACTCCTTGCACTACAATGTGACTGTGATGAATCTAAGCCTTCTCAGGGTACATCACAGAAGTGCAGAAACAGTGTCCAACACTCAGGTTTTGAAATAAACCTTCCTTTACCTACATTATTCTTTTGCGTTCTTATTACTGGCATAACTCTCTAATGTACCATCAACAAACAGGTATTCTTGATTATGGCCTTATATAAAAGTTCATATTTAATTTTAATTGAGAGACCTGTTCTTAACTATTGTTTTCCCTCTTTTATTATATCTTCAACACGTTCATAGTATTTAAATACATAAGGATACATAAATATGCAAGTTGTGGTCATTTAACTTTGGCTGGCTTGCAGGTGCTCACCAGGTCACTCCATCAATCCACCTCAACAGGACAGGATGAGAAAATGGAATAAAAAAGCCCATGGGTCAAGATAAGAACAGGTAGACTGTGCACTAATTACTGTCATGGGCAAAACAAACTTTATACAGGGAAAATTAATTAAATTTACAGACAATTAGAGTAGGAGAGTGACCAATAAGAACAAAATTTAACCCACCATCTTCCCATCTCCCCTTTTTCCAGGCTCAAAATCACTTCTTTCTTCCTGACTCTTCTGCCACCTACTCTCTCCCAAAAGTGGCACAGGGGAACGGGGAATGGGTGTTGCAGTCAGTTTGTAACACTTTGTGCAGTTGCTTCCTCCTCATGCTCTCTCCCTACTCCAGTTTCAGAGCCCTCCCACAGGAAGTAGTTCTTCACAGCCATCTCCAAGGTGAGTCTCCCACAGGCTGCAGTTCAAGAACTATTCTGGTATGGGCCCCCATGAGATGATGGGTCCTACCAGAAACTTGGGCTCTCCTTGTGGTCACAGATTCCTTCAGGCACATTCACATGGGTCCTGCACAGGCTGCAGATAGATCTCTGCTCCACCATGGTCCTCTGTGAGCTGCAGGGGACAACCTACATCAGTGGTCCTCTCCACAGGCAGCAGGAGAATCTCTGCCCTGGCATCTGGAGCACCTCCTTGCACTCCTGCTGCTCTGACCTCAGTGTCTGTGGGGTTGTTTCTCTCAGATATTCTGACTCATCTTCTATTAGCTGTTGTTGTGCAGTATTTTTTACTCTTTCTCCAGTAAGTTATCCCAGAGGTGCCACCACCTTGCCTGATTTGCTCTGCTTTGACCTGTGACAAGTCTGTTTTGTAGCTGACTAGGACTGTCCCTGTCTAATGTGGGGGCAACTTCTGATTCTTCGTAGAGGAGTCACCCTTGCAGCTATCCCTGCAACCAATGCCTTACCTTGTAAATACAATCAAAACACAAGTACAAATCAAATCAAACTGAAGCATGCATGCACTTCAATATTTTATTGAACCAGCAGAGGTTCAACCTATGAATTCTGGTTCTTCCACAATTATTAAAACTGTGTATGGTTATACATTGTTATCAGTCAGGTCCTGGAACAATTTTCATTCTATGTTCATTTGCTGGTTTGCAGTATTTACAGTTTCATGAGGAAAAAAATCAATATAAAATACCTCAAACACATTTTATTTGATCTATTGCAGGCACAACCTCTGACTAAAGAGAGGGTTTGTTTTGTTTTCATTAGAATTGGAATTTCTACACCTGGTATAACTTGTTCTTTTAAGTGCTTTGAGAAAAGGAAAACTGCACCGGCCCAGTACATGTAAGATATGGAGCTGCTGGAAAAAGTCCAATGAAGGGGCACTAGGAAGATTAAGGAAATGGAGAATCTTGCACATAAGGTTGAGATAGCTGGGCTTGCTTAGCTTGGAGAAGACAAGCCTCATTGCAATCTCAATGTCTGTAAACTAAAATCCTGATGGGAGGATGTAAATAAGATGAAACCAAACCCTTACCAGTGGTGCCCAGTGACAGGACCAGAGGGTAGAGCAACAAACTGAAACACAGGAGGTTCTTTCTGAACATCAGGAAACAGTTTTTCACTGTGGGGCTGATTGAGAACTAGGTAATTGGGGAGTCACCATCTTCTGAGAAATTCCAAGATCCTCTGGGCAGCTGCCTCTAGGTGGCCCTGCTTGAGCAGGGGAGTTTGACTACAGGACCACCAGATGTTGGTTCCACTCCCAATGATTCTGGAACTCCATGAATCACACTGACAACCAGAGATAAGGCATTGGTTCAGTTAATTTTCTGAACTCAGATTGAAGTTCAAAGTTTCTTAAAAGCAGAAACTTGAAATTTGTAAGGAAAATAGTACTGAGGAGTAACATTTCTGAATACTCCTGTAAAGATATTTTTGGCCAAAACAAAATTCTGAGGTTTTGAAGGTAACATTGCATCACCATCTTGTGAACTGGCAGGGAGGGAGGAGGAACACAGCATTAAGGTATGAATATCTCCACCTGAGTGCAATCCTTAACAATCTCCAAGTCATTAATATCTTAAACCTGCAATCACCTGTGACTTGCCAGTAAATACATACCAGTTTCTCAGTTTAAAGTTTTGCTTCTGCTATTGGTAAATATTCTTGGGGGGAGGGGAGGGGAGGGTGTTGGTGGTTGTTTGGTTGGTTTGGTTTTTTTTTTGTAATGTAGACATGCACTTGCTGCATTTAATAAAATAAACCATTTTATGCTAAATATGGCAAAAAGGGTCGTAAATTCATTCAACAGCTCAGTTGAGGTTTTCAGGCCATTTAGAGAACTTGTTCATAATGTAATAGCTGTGTTTCATTTCCTCAAACAGTAAGGTACTAAATTCTATCTGCTGTCACATTTGACAAAACTTTCAGAAATTCTAGATATGTGCAGATTTCATTTTGATCACTAATAGTTTTTGATTAAAGAAATAAAAATATGAAAATGGGATTGAGAAATGGATTTTAACTATTGCATTAGAACTTTTTGCCTATCTGTGGAGCAGAGACTGTATCATCTTTCAAGGACTCAACACATTATTAATGATCTATACATTGAATAAATTGGATTAGCAGTCCTTGGAACAAGGATTAAACAAATAACCCTATGCACACACACACACCC
>VWZD01006238.1:76452-89742 GCA_013396695.1 Sakesphorus luctuosus
CCCCCACCCCCACCCCCTCAACTAACAAAAGGATGGCCGACAGCTTTTCATTCCCACCTAATGGTTGGGGGAAGTGGGGCAGGGGGGAGAGAGAGAGGGGGTTCCTCCCGGTGCTGGACACACTCTTTGGACAGCTGCTGTGAGTGAAAGGCACCGTTTTGCTGGGCTGGTGGAAGTGTCTTGGAGGGAGCTCCCTTGACTCAGCACCTCCCCAACTCTGCGCAGCCTGTGCTGTCCTTCGGAGAGAGAGCAGTCACCACTACCAGAATTTTCTACAGACTTCCTGAGGGCCAATGTCATCTGCAGAGGAGTTGCTAAAACCACAACACCCCCAGTACTTTTGAACAAAAGGACGAGGAGAAAGTCTCTACACTGCCCACAAGACAGGTTCCATTCTGTCCCTTGTGACCACCATTTCATTTCCCATGTGAGGTTTTTGGAACCTCCACCTCTCCTTGGTCGGCATCTGTGCCTCGCCAGAGCTCAGGAGTGATTTTCGCGACCATTGCCTCCTGCTGTCCATAAATATAACTGGACCGAAAGGAGCAGAGGTAGAACTTAATTAATTTAAAGATTTTGGTTACAGTGTTGCTGTTCTGTTCTGGTTTTGCATCTATCTATCTATCTATCTATCTATCTATCTATCTATCTATCTATCTATCTATCTATCTATCTATCGTTAAGAATTGTTATCCTTTTCTATAAATTTTCTGATTAAAGTCTATTGATTTCAAAGGTTGTGGTGGTTTTGGGGAAGAGCCCCCCTGCCTAGTCCAGATAGACATCTTAGTTTTCTTTTAAACTGGGACAATCAGATATGGTATTACAGTTACATATAGTAAGCATTTATTGGGATACAAAAGTACTAACAACTAAAGAAATGTTCATCTTTTTAAAAAAAGATTTCAATCATAACTCAAGGTGTAATGAATGCCTGGGAAAAGATTCTCATGATGTTTCTTTTAACCTTTTTTTTCTTTCTCAGGAAAGATTGGAAGACATTGTTCTGCTGTCCTCTAACAATGGAAGATTTGCATGAGGCCAACTAAATTGGAGTAACTTTAAATATCTCCAGCATAATTTTAGGCTTATATGATGCACTGATGTTGAAAATGTCCAGCTAAAAAAAAAAAAAACACAAGTGTCTGAGAAGATGAGTCTAATTGAAAATTCCAATAAAATGCAGAAATTGAGGAGTTAATTTTCAGCTGCTGTTTATGTTAATCTACTTGCTTGGCTAAAAAATTCCTGTTAAACAAAACATAAGCGTAAGCATGTCCTTTTTAACTAAGAAAGTGGGAACACTGGGATTAAAACTTTAGGCACTTACAAAATATTATAAATAAACAATAAATACAAAATGGAAAAATGACTGTAAGGGTAAGAATTCCTCTTTACCTTTACACATGGGTCTATGATCACTCCAAGCAGCAAAAACTTCAGCTATCCTCTGACAGGTGATACTTTTGGAACCTTGAAGCACATAATCTTCATCGCAGGAGAACTGTACTGTTGCTCCCAAGCTAAAAACAAACAATGACATAAAAAGAAACATTTCTTTACAAATAGATACCAGTCCATTTTTTCCATTCTTTTAGATATGACAGTCCTGATGAACAATACAAACGTGTAAACCAGTAATTTCTGCTCTCAGTAGTAAAAGGCTGAAGGCTATGTACCAGCCTGACAGTGGTCAATGTTCAGCCCTCTCTGGGCTCACTTTGGCCAGAGCTGGTTTACCTCTTTAAAACAGTCATTTGGAGGGCAAGTGAATGAATGGGCTAAAGAAGAGCTGCAGAGTCTATGAAAAACAGAGGAAGATATAAAAGTAAAAAACTTAAGAAAATAAAAAAGTAAACAAAGTGTAAAGGCCCTTGCAATGTAAGGTTGAAAAGCTTCTATATGAGACATAGGAACAAGACCCATGATGCAGATCACAGAGTTGAAGGCAATTTCAAAAGTGTGAAACACAAAAAATTATCTATCACTAATGTTAGAAATTGTGCACAGCAACTACAGGGACTATACTGTTAGGAAAGTTCAAAAGGTAGCGATTGGGAAGACATGAATATCTTTCTTGAGATTAGATTTTCACAACAATTTATCTGCTTTAGAAAGTTATGTTAGGAAAATATGAACCTCTTTCATTATTAAAATAAAGGCACACCTGAAGAAAAGTGACATGGAAATATATTTCCTTTAACTGAGAAATATTGAGCAGGAAGTAAAGCATTGAACTCATGGTAACAAAACTGTAACTGGCAAAATTTCCCAAGGTCTGAATGATTATGAATACTATACTAGTATGGTAATTATTTTTATTAACCTCAAAAGTATAAATAATATAATACGAAGTCCATTTTACTTGTCGAAATCAATTCTGATATTAAACTGATATTTGATAGTATTTGGCTGTAAGCTACTGGACTCATAAACACAGTGACACTGGAGAATTTACAGAATCTGACATATATGCCATGTGAGTGAGACCTTCTAAGGGCAGATAGATAAGGAAATGATAAAGCACAAATCTAAGAAAGAAAAGGGAAGAGTCAAAGATCACCTAAAAACTACAATAATAATAGAGCTTGTAAAAAAATATCACGAAAATCTGTCTCTCAGTAACTTAAAAGCCTAGTCAAGATTACAGTTTTTTTTAACATTTTGCTCTCATTATCTATCTCTATACTCTTTTAGAAATGGAAAAAGTAATTCTTTCAAAATTGTCTAGTAGGAGAGATCCTTATTGTTTCTGCTGATTATATTTTTTTTTCTCCAATGCCTTTTAATCTGTGACATACAAGAATTCAGTTCAAAATCCATCTTTTTCTAAAAAAAGATTTGTAACTCGAGTACAAGCGGGTAAAGTGTCACTTCCCTCTCTGGGAGAATGCATGAAGCTCATGAGGTGAACATGATGAAGATTCCAAAAGATTAAAAAGGATGTAAATCAGTTTTCTCTGAAGCACTTGGCCAGGGGTTTGATGAGGGTTTGTATGGTGTGGTGACAATTTCATGTCTTTTTTTTTTCATTTTCTTTTTCTTTGACAGAATCCCAAATAATTTGAGGATGGTGTTAAAGGACAAAGAAGGATTCTTGATGGTAAAAAATTGATTATATCTATTGCATATCCAGAGGTACGGCAGGAGGACATGTGAAAGAGATTTGGTCACATAACTGCTGATATGTTACAGAAGTAAAAATTGTGGAGTGAGAAAATCAGATCATGGAAGCTAGTTTTAGGAACTGCTTAAAAGATGAAACCTCATAAAACTGTGGCTATATCTGCTTTGTGAATCTCAAGAGAACTGAAGTATGATATAGATATGAAGTTGTTAATTTTCATATATTATATAGTCATTCACCACCTAAAAAGGAGAAAAATCTAAAAAACAGCATGAAATTCTCAAAATATATTCAGTAAAAAAAAGTTGTCTATGGATGCAGCTAAAGGTGAGACTGGGTTCATTTAGTCCAGTATGATAACACTGAAAGTGATGAAAAGTGAATGCTTAGAGAAGATCTTTAGAATGCAGCAAAAACTTATAGTTCATCTTCTGATCATTACCATATTTCAATCATTTATGATTAATGAAATTTCTGAACCAGAGCTACTAATTTAGTAGTCCCTGGGTGACTAAATTAGACTCTGGATGAGCCCCTAGTTAGAGCTAAGACTGGTAAGGCACATTAGTATGGAAAAGAGTTTCTGTGGGTATATTAGTCACAAAAGAAAGTTCATTTACAATGTGGGTTCATTAATAAATGGATGAGACAACCTTGTGGTGTTGAAATCCAATATGGAAAAGGCAGAAGCACTAAATGTCTTTTCTGCATCGATTTCTACAGCACATGTGCTCCGAGGTGTCTGCACATAGATTTGTGAAGATGAGGGACAGCCAACACTGGGGAGCAATACATAAAGTAAGATAGCTGTATTCAAAGGCAGGCAGCCAGAGAACTTTCACCAAAGGGTGCTGAAAAATCTGACTGCGTCTCTGCAAGGTTGATATCACCTATGAAAAATTATTGTGATGAGGAGAAGTTCCTAGTGACTGCAGAAAGGCTAACATTATATGAACTTCTAAGAAAGGTAAGGAGAAGCTAGGAAACTTAACATCAGTTTTGGGAAAGAACATATGCTCCAGGACAGCATGAACAATTAAGAGCAATTACACAGATTTGCCAAAGACGAACCATATTTGATCAGCCTGCTTGTCTTCTATGCCAAAATGACTGGCTGCTTGGACCACTGGTAGATGTAGTAGTGTTCAGGGTAACTGTGCTCAACATCAGCAAGCTTTTTGACAGCACCTTTTGCAGCAGTAACTTTTGAGAACTGACAAAATATGCACTGAAGAGATATATATTCAAGACTGGCCTGGTAGCTGAGCTCAAAAGGTAGGAATCAATGGCTTCATATTCAGCCGATGGCCAGTAAAAAGCCGAGCATTAGGAAATCAATGTGGGGTCTTATGCTTTTTAATATTTCCATCCTCCGCCTTGACAGTGAGACAGAATTTATGAATCCATGGATTTATGGGTCATACAAAAGTATGAAAAGTCGGTGACACACTGAATAGCAGAGCTTCAATCCAGACACTTGATAAAGTTCAGCACTGGGTCAACAGAAATGTCATGAAACATAACAAGTAGAGGTACGAAGTTCTTCACTATTGATCACTAATGTGTTCTCATCTTGAATGAAACAAACTATACACTCAACTGCTTTACAAGTGGTGGCAGCAGATCATATGAAAATATTACTCAACTGATGAGGCTGTATCTGCAATATTAAGCCAAATGTTTGGCCTTCCACAAGAGAGAGTTCGCAGGTTAGTCAGAGGCTTAGAGCACATGACCTACAGTAAAAAGTTGAGGCAGCTAGGCTTAATTCGTCTGACAAAGAAAAAGCTAAGGGAACTATCTTATAGCAGACCTTATCTACTTCAAGAAGCCAAACTTTTCTTAATGTGGCAATTAATATACAAGGGAGAGTGTAGAAGATTCAGATTTTACTTTATAAGACACATCTTTCAATAAAGCAGGGCACAGCTTGAACAGCATATTCAGACTTGTGGAATCTTCAATCTTTCTCTCAAAGCTTGTACGGTCAGACACTTGTGCTTGACAAAGGAACTACTTAACTGTTGAAAAGTCATACATGCACTGATCACCTACAAATTAACCTCATATCTCATGCTGCAAATCGAGTTTTGTTAAATTTTCACAATATTTGACTTGAAGTGTCAGAGTCTAGAAGCTCACCTTGCATATCTGCAGAGAAGAGTATATGAGTCAGAGAAGATTTAAGGAAAATTAAGTGTGAAATTTCTAACCCATCTAGCCAATCAATGTATCACTTCAAGGTCATTCTTCTGAAGAAAATAACTATAAATTTATTTATAATATAAAATGAAAGAAGATATCCTTAGTTATAGTGTAAGTCATCCCATTGGTAAAATAAATTGTCCTTAATATAAACTTCATATTCTTCATTCTCTCAATAGAATATGCATTTTAAAGATTACAATAGCATTTTTGTGGCTGTCTAACAGCATCCACTGCTTTGTTATGATCCAAGTTTGATCAGAACCTCATCTTTAAATACTAGTTGGACCGTACTACAGAGGTAGAGGAATTTAGATGGGATCATTCATTCATTTCACTAAGACAGAACTTTGGCATGGTGGTGGAGGAACATGTTTGCCTCCTAATAAATCACCTGTCCAAGTATAATTTAGTCTGGATATGTTTATTCCACTAGGGGGAAAAAAATGGGGCCTTTGAAACCCCCAAATTAAAAAGCAACACATGAAAACCTTTTCTCTTTATCTATTACATACTTCTTATATTTTCCATAGTGGCATTGATTCTAAAATTTGACACATGTAGAAAAGATGTGTATTTTACTGTATAACATATGAAGTAAAATCAGAAATTCTAGCAGAATACTCACCAGTACATCTAAAATTTTAAGAAACATCCAAGGAAGGGAAGTTTTGTTCCTGAAGTAAAATATTTTTTCTCAGTAAAGGAAAAGCTGGCAGCTGTGAGTAAGTCTTTTTGACTTTATTTCAACTTGCAAAACCTGTTATGCTTTACTGGACATCTAACATTAGAAACAAAGCCTTTAAAACTTAAAAATATAGACATGGGGAATTTTCACATTAAATATTTTCATGAGAATTTTCATATTGGAAAAAAATATATCTAAAAGGTAGATCCAGGTCCCAAAGATTATAATGAAATGTTGCTGTTTGTATTACCGTTTGCATTACAGGTTTTCTAAGTCTGCATAAGAACCACGTAAGAACAAATGATTGTGCTGAGAGCAGGAAGTGTTTATAATCAAAACAGGAGTGAAATTGCAATAAAATTCTTCCAAATCTACACCTTCACATTTGAAGAAAGCTAAAGAGAAGTGACAAGAGCATGTTTTTCTCTAAAGCAGATTAAATTGTACTGAAATTACATTTTGATTGGTCTTAATAAAGATAGAACTGAAACCTTCTTCAAAATACTGTGTTTTAAAATGAAGCTACTGTAATTGGAATTTTCACTTCCTTTTCAGAAAGGGGAAAAAAAAAAGAAAAAGACAAGCTTAAAGTAAAGGTATTTCCTTCATTACAAGAGAGAGTGACTTCAAGAAGGGCAAGGTGAGAGAGTCCTATTTTTTCTGTCAGATATAAGATGACCTGTAAAAGACTTTCTATAGTACTGGATGTTTTTTAAACAAATGTAAATATATTATTTATTTATTTAAAAGAATCTGCAACATTCTTACTTTAGAAGCTTATGAAGCAATTGGGCAACCATTATGACAGTGGAGAGAATTGAAACCAGAATTAAAACAGAATTGTAATGAGTCTGCCTTTATTGCCTGTAAGTTCTTTTTTCAAGGTATGTTTCCAATTTGAGATAAGTATTCATGTTTTACTAATGTGCAGAAATGCTGTCCTTTACCAGTAAAAATCTCAACATTCACATTCATAAGACATTTAACAAGCTTTAGATAGGAAACCACTTTATTTATCCCAATATGTGTAAAAGGAATACAACCAAAAGAGTAATTGTTGCCTTTTTCAAGACTCGTCAATAAAATAGCTAGAAATTGTGCACATGTGTGTGTGCATCTCTTCCCACTATTTCCAAATACAATGTTTTTGTATTATAAAGAGAGGCTACCGCAAAATACTAGAAAGAATCTTTTTAAAGTAAACTACTCTTTTCTGGGTTGTTTCTGAGTGCTACACTCAGAATACACCTGCCTATTAAGGAGATATTGCCCTAAATGGGATTGATTCAAAGACTACCCAGAACAGATTGTTTTTATGATGAAAGAAACAAACCCAGTAAAATTCAAATATTTAGTTGCAAGAATTTAGTTGGGGACAGCATTTGAGGATAAATTTAAGGTGACATTGAGGCTGTTGAGAAGCCTGTGCTTTCAGAAACTATTACTGGTCTGCAATCTGTTAGAGAAATCTTGAAGCAAGGCTTCCCTTAAAATCAAGAGGATTTTAGACTTGCTTCTAGAATCTTCCCTTAATAATGAGAGGAGCAATTAAGTGCTAATTAGCTGGGGGCTTGTAGTTTGTTTTGTTTTGTTTCTTACTTTGTAAAAAAAGTTAGTTCCATACTAGTGTCAAAAAATAGTCAAAATAAAGATCAATTAAAAAAAAAAAGAAAGAAAAAAAAGCAGAGCAGCTTGATCTGAAAACACATTTTTTTGGTGGAAGGTGAAAACTACTTCCTTGCCAAAATAAACATTCCTGCTACCAAGAATTATACCTCATAAGACTGAGAGCATAATAATGTATCTGCTGTATGTTCTGTTCACCAAAAAATTCATTACACTGAACACATCTTTTGACTATCACTCTTTTCACTTTGAGTGTATACTGCATGTGTAAGCCATGTTCTTTCACTTGTATTAGAAATTTTCTAGTTATTTTTTTCCATTATGATGGAATTGGATTTGTCATTGTGCTATATATATAAACATTAAGTATCACATTCATGGGAGTTGATAGAAAAGCCAATCTCCCCTCACAGATAATTTGAGGATTTGTTTTTTCTTTTTTTTTTTTTTTTTTCAAAGAGAGAATAAAGTCACCAAGATTATCCAGAAATTAGGGAAAAGAAACACTAGAAAATATATTGACTCTGATACTTGTATATCTTTTATACTCTTGTTCAGTAATTTGAATTCCTTTTCCTTTCATTTTCTCATAAATTAATTTGAAATAGGAAAGCCTGATAGTCACATAATCACAGTGTATGGTAAAAAGTAATGTTAAATTAAATCCTAACAATTTGGTCTAAAAAGAAAGATAAGGGCATGATCATAGAATCACAGAATATACAAAGTTGGAACAGACCCACAAGGATTGTCGAGTCCAAGTCTTAACTCTGCACAGGACCACGTCCAAGAATCACACCATGTGCCTGAGAGTATCATCCAAACACTTGAACTCCATCAGGCTTAGGGCTGTGACCAGTTCCCAGGGGAGTCTGTTGCAACGCCCAAACACCCTCTGGGTAAATAATCTCTTTCTAATATCCAACCTAAACATCCCCTGAAACAACTTCAGACCATTCCCTTGGGTTCTGTCACTGGTCACCACAGAGAAGACATCAGTACCTGCCCCTCCTCTTCCCATCACAAGGAAGTTGTAAATGCGATGAGGTGTTCCCTCAGTCCTCTCTTCTCCAGGCTGAACAGACCAAGTGACCTCAGCCGCTCCTCATATGGCTTCCCCTCAAGGCCCT
Source organism: Sakesphorus luctuosus (assembly GCA_013396695.1). NCBI lineage: Eukaryota > Metazoa > Chordata > Aves > Passeriformes > Thamnophilidae > Sakesphorus > Sakesphorus luctuosus. Next base: position 85,229 of record VWZD01006238.1, read on the forward strand.
TCAACATCTTTGTTTTCCTCCTTTGTACACTCTAATAACTTAATATCTTTCTTATATGGTGGTGCCCAAATTGCACACAGTACTCAACATGAGGCCACACCAGTTCACCAACAGGGCAATCATTATCACATCTCCTTTGAGGTACTGCCCCTCACACAAGTTCAACTAGAAAAATCATGACAAGTAGGTCTTTCAGTGATCACAGGCAGAGAAAGCAACAGAAAAGGACTGGAAAGTTCTCTGTCAAAGACTTTCATTCTCAAGCCATATATTTGAAGTTAAAATACAAAACACTGGCCTGAGTAATGATTCTAGAAAGCTTGACAGTTAAATACAGTTAATTTATTTTTATTTCTCTGAAAATACTGAGCTTTTTATTTTTGCCTTTTAACATCACAAATGACATTTTTATAAAATTTCTTATAAAGCTTTCTCAGATATACATTGAACTTTTCCTTTTCTCAAAATTAAATAAATAGGGAGACTATAATAACTAATTAAGAAATTATAACTGACTGATAGCTAGCACATTTACTTAGGATGTCATTGTCAATTTTATGTTTTTTTCTTGATTATGAGGAGAAAAGAAAGAATTATCATAATTTCATGACATTTTCATACATCTCCCAGATTACTCTAACAGTTTTCTTCAAATTTTTGGAAGTGTGCTGTGTGATATGTAAAATACAAAATATGTAATAGCAAACCTGAATGTCATAAAACCAATTAATTCAAAAATTATCAATCTCCCTTTCACTTCCTTATTTCTTTTCTCACTTAGGTGTTTTAAAGAGATTTGTAAACATAATGATAATGTAAAATTAGCATATAGTGTGAAACAAGAAAATAGGTTTAGATTTATTCTTTTTATACAGTCTAAAGTGTCTATGTATTAAATCTAAAATAATATGATTGTTAACATATTTAAAATAAATGTTCAACAATTGAAAAGGAAGCAAGTCAGAAACTCAGAAGAGATTAAAATGAATTCAAAACATTTTCAAAAAGTGATTATGTATGTGTCTCTCTACTCATCAACCACTGTTGATGTTGAAATCAGAGTTGTATTTGTTCACCGAGAAAAAGACAATAGAATGTTTTGAAAGACTATTGAAAACTTTTTTTCCTTACAAGATAAGGAGTTTGAAAGATAACTGAGAATAGAGAACATATTAAAAAGTAATAAAATTTAGTAAGAATTAAGGATGCCAAGCCACTCTGAGGACTACTAGGGGAATATATCTGCATTGATTAAACTTCTGGGTTCCTGAAAAACACACTGTAGAAAATTTTGTCTGTTAGAGTCTTCTCTCAGAGTCCTCTCCGAGGTTTTATTGTTGTTGTGTTGCATTCAGTTTTGTTATATCCTTCCCAAAAATCTCCAGTACTACCGCATGTATGTTCAATATTTGTAAATCTAATGCAGTATTTACATGAGAAAATTACTGTAACTTACCTTCAATCCAATTTTTGCCAGATTATCAGAGATATATGCTCTCTTCCAAGGAGATATAATATCTTCTTTGAATACTAAATACATGCTATTCTGCATTACATAATTTTACACAGAATTCTAGTTCACTTTTTACCGAGGTCAGTTTTAAAAGAGTACTCAACAACAGTAATACATTTTTAGCAGATACGTTTTCTAAGTTCAGTATTAGAGAAATGATACAAAAGTAGGGTTTATTTTTTACCTAAAATCTGAGCCTATCCGTTTTCCATTTTCTGGTTCTCCAGGATCTGGACACAAATTGGACGCCTGTTTAATACCTCCCCCATTTACTGAAAAAAAAAAAAAAAGAAACAAAAGAAAACCAAAATAAAATAAACAAAAAAAGAAGAGATAAAATAATACAGTTTTTAGAAAACACAGAGTTAGCAATTAACAAATATAAAAAAGTATATTCTTTCAATTTTAGGTCTTTTAAAACAGATTTTTCACAGAATATGATCACCAATATAAACTCTAATTTCAATGTAAGTTTATCCTCCCTATAATAAGCAAAGTGTGTATTTTGTGATATTTTTCCCCCCCAAAACCCACAAGTTTTTTATAAGATGTATTAATCAGCCATTTTGCTTGCTTGTAATATTATTTGGAATTTTATTACTATTCCTTTAGAAATATTAACCTTTAAAGGAGTGTTCATCAGGTTTAGGGATGCAAGATTTTATTCTGAACATACACTAATAAATGTCCTCTCCACTAAGAGATGACCTTTTCTCCGTGAATTATAATAAAACTTGAATGCATAAGCTCCTGCTGAGAAAAATATCCTTAATCAGTATTGAAAATGTATATATTCCCAAAATGTGGTAATCTGAAGGTAAAATCAAAATGCCAGTTTGATTTGCATACATTTATCTTACGATAAACTAAAATGGATCTTCAGAGAGAAACTTCCTGTGAATCATTCTCTATATTTTCCCAGAAATTTATATATAGCAATCTAACTCTCAGCATATCCTTCAGTATATTCAATTACTTCTTCAAATACTTCCCCCCCCTCCCCCCCCTTGCATTATATACTTTGTTGTAATTTTTACAGCTTCCCAAATTCTATCTTACAAAAATAATTTTAGGTCAAAATAATTCTATTATTTTTTATATTTAATTTTTGAATTTTATTGAACCAGGATGTAGTAGATTTCCTAAAAACAACAACTAAAAAAATTAGCTAAGGAGGTTAGTCTGATATTACTTGGTAAATTCATGGCCTGATAGAAGAATATTAAAAACAAAACAAAACAAAACAAAAACAAACAAAAAGTTGATATCATGTAAAAAATACATGAAGACAAGAGATTTAGACTAAGTAAAAAGATTTTAACCTTTATTCATCTTTTACTGAGGAACTAGACCAATGGATTTACTGTATGAGATTTTTAGTTTCCTTTAAGGAAAAAGTTTTCATATAATTAGGGCAACCACACTACATTGTACATACATAAAAATGTATATTCTAACTATATTTCTAAAGGATGTTCATTAAATTTCAGCTTTTAATGAAGTAGAGCCTAATTCAGAATACCTGTGAGTTTTCCCTTCCTTGAAATTTATCTTCTTACACATACAGAAAGGGAAGAATTGGTTTAGTAACCGTGAGGAAGCCAAAGGCCAAATGCAAATGTGGCATAGGCTTCTAAAAAACCCAACCAACCAAACAAACAAAAAAACCCAAAAATCTCACATCAACACACTGCTGTAAAAACCTGGCTGGATCCACAGTATTTACTCTCCTCTGTCCCAAAATACCATAACATGCTTGAGGTTGCTCTCATAGCAAACCAAGACAGTCTGTTCATCTGGATCTGTGTGTTCAGGGGACTTTTCGGCCAAGAATACTCTTCCTCCTGGTTCAGATTTCAGCCTTTTTCTCCCTCACTACTTATACATGTGATGAAAGCAGATTAGCTATAAAAACCCCAGTTCATGCTAGTGGTGGAATATATATATATGTCTGATAGCTATAGTTCCATAAACTGCATGTCACAAGGCTATCTTGTTGGATAAGCATGACTAATGAGCTCTCTCTTTGAAACACCTGGGTGTTTCATTATAAGACATGAAAAATCCAGAACCATCATAAATAGGCCATATAGAGAGAGAAAACATTAAAACTTTTCTGACATTATATAGATATTAAAACTATAGTTAGGAACTTATTCATGATGTCTGATAATAACATTCCAGATTGCAGTGTTGCCATTTGGCCATGCGTCATATATCAATGCACACAAAAGAAATCCTTTACTATAAAAAAATAAAGTAAAAATATTATTTAAACAGATCTATTTATTATAATTCATGCTTTAATATTTCAAATAACTGTTTTATTTTTTGTGCTTTATGTTTCCCCATACACAGGTAATGGAGCAAATATAAATATAAAAAAGAATATTCTACTGGATTTCAAGGCTCAAGAACTATTATACATTTAAATTTCTACCAAAAATGTAAGCTTGAAAATCCTACTGTTTTTTAATATCTTCTGTATACAGTTTCCTTCCTAGAAATACTCTAAAAAATAGATTTTTAAATTATAAGATATGGATTTGTTAATATTCAGAAATAAAAATATAAAGGCTTATGTTAAAGAAAATCAATAAAATAATTAAATTTTAAAAAATAAAACATATACTACAATAAAAATACAGACTAAAATGTCATGGGTAGAAGTCGGTAAACAAATTTCTGATTTTATTCAATTCTAAAAAGCATTTACACAATTTTAAACCGAATCTGATTTCTGTTAAGCATTTATTGAAAATTAACTGCATATTTTATGAGTTTTGTGCTGTTACTTTTACAGGCATAATGCTTGACTTTTCAGTCTACAGCTCCATGTAATTCCACAGACATCTGTTTTGCACCCCAGATGCTCATATGAAATACCCAATGAAACACTTTCCTGTAGTAAATTAAAGACATCTAGGGGAAGCACTCATTCATGGTCTGGTCAAGAAACTGGGAGCAAAAAATTTCAGAGTTCTAATCCCAACTGAATTAG
>VWZD01006239.1:354-89437 GCA_013396695.1 Sakesphorus luctuosus
TATATTTTATATATTTCTTTATATATACTTATATCATTGTATTATCTACTTTGTCTAGTATTTTATTATCTATTATTTATTTATTTTGTGTTTATACAGAAATATATACTATCTAATATATTAGGATGTATTATATATAGTGTACACTGTATGTAATATGTTAATACATTACTAATTCATTGTGTATATGAATTTTATTTCAGTATTAATATATTCTATGTTATGTATAATAATTATATACAATTGTATGTAATATATATAATACAGATATATTATACTGAAATGCCTGCATGTATGTGTATATATATGTGTGTGTGTATATATATATAAAAATACATCTATATATGAATATAGATGTATTTAAAATACACTTCTGAGACAACTGAGCCCACCTGCCCTCAGCAGGAGGTCTGTGCTGGCCCTGAGCCTCCCCTTTCTGTACCATTAATGCCTGAAGCAGGAGGTGAAATGGGATGTATTTTACAGTCAGTCTTGTAATAGCTCCTTTTTCCCTTGGTACTGATGGGGATTGGATGAGATGATCTCCTCCAAAGGCCCCTTCCAACCAGAACAGTTGGTGATTAATATTCTAAAAGTAATTTCTGAATCCCAGTAACAGCTGAATGTTTGTGCTTGAGTGTTTAACTGATGTCTCCCTAAGTGAAAAATGCAGTGATTACTTTTATAAAAAGACGTTTCATTCCTGTTCTGTTTTGTCCCTGTTTTGGGGTTGTTTCTTCTTTAGTGTCACACCTCTGCTTCCCAGTGTACTCCAGCAGCCAGCGAGGACTCTCACCTACTGCAGCATCCGGAAGGGGAAGAGGAAAAGCGTGAAAGCTGTTGTGGAAAGGTTCCTCCGTCTGCACAATGGCCTCTGGGTTAGGAGAAAGGTCAGACTCTTCGGGTAGTGTGAGACTTTCTGGTTTACAGTGAGTGTAAAGTGTAATTGTTTTCCGTCCCGTGGAGGGCAGTGCCTGGTGTGGAAGTTAAAAAAGGCTCTGTAGAGAGACTCCTGTTTTCCTGAACCTGAGGGATTTACCCTGGCTTGCTGAGCAGTGTGGCTGTGTTTGTATTTGCAGTGACCTACTTAAAATGTTGGGGGTTTAATCTGTGTGTGTGTTTCCTTCTTACAGGCCGGTTACAAGAAGAAACTGTGGAAGAAATCAGCTTCCCAGAGGAAGCGTTTGAGGGAGTTCGTGCTGTGCAACAGAACACAGTGTAAACTCCTTGATAAGATGACCACTTCCTTCTGGAAAAGGAGGAACTGGTATGTGGATGATCCCTACCAGAAGTACCATGACCGCACGAATCTCCGTGTGTAGGAACCTTGGGTTTGTCTTTGCACCTTTCTAGGAAAAGGGGTGGTTGTGTGGCATGATCTGAATTTTGGAAGATAAATCTGTAATGCCTGTAACTTTTCTAATAAACATGTGCATGGCATCTGAGCAGAATTATGGGAATCAATGCCCAAAATAAAGGAATATTCAAGATTGGCTTCAGCTGTGGTTTGTTTTACTTAGCAAAGGTCCAGCTGGGCACTGACATGTTCTGATGTCTGGTGGTTTCCTGTGATTGTGTAACATAGAGGAATAGGCTCTAAATGGCACTAAAAGTGACTAATTCAACATATTTGATTTTTTTAAAGAAATGTTTTTAAATAACCTCATGATCTGTTTTGCTGTGGCCATACTGATTGGTGGCTCACTACATGGAGTCTCCTGGGGGAAGAGGAGAAAGGAGAGCAGGGTCCATCTCAGCATTGTTGCCTGTCATGATACCAACCAGATAAAATTGCCCTGTGTCCGTGCTACTAGACAGCATAGAGAAAAAACCCAAACCCCTGATTTCATGGCTACATGCAGTTTTTATAACTGATTTTAAAATGTGTTGGCCACTACATTTCATTACAGGACTCACATTTGTGTCCTCGTTAGGTTTTTGAGTAGTAGAATATATTCTTTGGGTCCTGCATGACATCCTCAAGCAGGCAAGTCTGAGTATTTTCTTGTTTATTCTTCCTTTAAGCCTAACTACACCTCACACTGCATATTCCGGGTCACACATAGATGGAACAAGCCCAGGGGTTTATTAGAGGGTCCTTTTGGAATGTGTAGAGCAACTACACTGGTTTTGCTAAGGGATACATTTACTCCACAAAGTGTATGAAAAGCATTTGCTTCCAAACTCTGGCCAATAATTAAGCCATTATTGAGCAGTCATTGGTTATCAGCCCCAGAGCTGTCTGTATACCAAGAGGTGGTTTGCTGTGCAAGGCTGTAGCATTTCAATGAATTCACTAGGTACTCAGAGTGTTCAGTAGCTGTATTTTGTTCTTTTTCCAGTTCATAATACAGAAAGTTCTGAAGGACATGCAGCACTTAGTGAATACATCTATATACAGTCAGCCAGAATTGAGATAAAAATAATACAGCGATCAAAGGAATTATTCTGGCCTGCCAGATACATTGAACAGACTAAAGGTGTTTTATTTTTTTTTATAAAGAAAAGATTAAGACTTTATTCAAGATGTATATCAAGCAGTATAACAAAACCAGCAAAACATCAACCTTTGGAATACTGTTGTCCTTGTGAGGCATCAAGTGTACCATTGCATCACAGACCTTTTCTACCCATCACAGGAAAGAAATCACACCAAGTGCACAATTATGAGCCTTAAATAGTTTGTCTAAACGCAAATCCCAACAAAGTGCTCTCTGCTAGTTCAAATACGGTGCTGGATGCAAAAAGGGGACCCAAAACTAACAGCAAAAAGGGGACTGTGGGTAAGGAGCATTCGGTCACGAGTACGAGGGTTGATCACGACACGGGGACGCGTCAGAGAGCAGCCAGAGGCAGCAGGTTGTTTACATGAGGGGCATTGTCTCTCTCCAAGCAGCTTTTCTCCCTCCTGGCAGGAATAAATTACCCAATTCTCTTTCCCTCTGTGCTGGTTTGCACTTACACAATTTAGGTTACTGTGGGATTCACTCCAGGGTGACAGGGACACAGGTGAAGCGTGTCCTGTGTTCAATGTGACCCCGATTGAGCAGCTGCGACCGCTGGAGCTGCGCTGACACTGGCCCCTGCAGCAGGAGAGGAGGCAGGAAGGGCTGCACTGGGCTGCTCATTCTCTCCATAACTGAGTGGATTTATGCTAAAGTGGTGAGGCAATTTACAGGCTTGTTCACCACAGACCATCTTCACCCTCATTTTATGTGCTGAAAATAATGAATGTTCCACTGGCGCCCTGGGCTGGGAAAAGGCTGTTGCTGTGGGCTGGCCTGTTCCCTTCAGGGTTCCACTCTCCTGGCCCTCACTGAGACATCAGGAGGTGCCTGCCTGCCCTGCAGGACTGATGGCAGGGGCCACTTGCCTGAAAACGGGGCTGGTTTTACCTAACCCAGACCAGATCTGTTGCTATTTTAACCTATCAGATGGAAGATTGCTTGATTTTAGGAGGGGAGATATGGAAGTGGTCAGCCAGCCTGCACACTCAGAGCTGGAAGGGAGCTGAGAACTGCTCCCTCCATCCACCCATCCACCATCCATCCATCCATCCATCCATCCATCCATCCATCCATCCATCCATCCATCCATCCATCCATCCTCTCCTTGCCAGGTCCTGCACACCCCAGTTTGCCAGGAGGGGTCAGCAGCAGCGCAGGAAGACAACTCGCGATATCGGGCTTGTTCCTTGGCAAAGGTTCCAGAGAAAAACTGGAACAAAAGACTTCACGGGTGGTGTTTATTCCGAATGAACGCTCGTAGCCAACGGGTGAAATGACAGACTTGGGGAAAGACCTGTAAACAACCTGTGTGAGGATGATGAGGAATCAAAAGCGAGTGGCCGTTCTCGTCTGTACAGAACACTACAGCACGAGTGCACGTGGTCAGGCATTGCCATGTCTGTCTGTCTATACACAAATATACAGCTCTGTTGATAAATTAATACGTTTTCGCCAGAGATATGAAAAGGTTTATTTTTCTCATTTATACAGTGAATGTTTTGAGAGATATAAGGCAACTCCCTTGTCAACATTTCACCTCAGCACTTAAGAAATGCTAAACAGTCAAGTTTACAGTAAAACAGCAGATTAGACGCACATTTAATAGTTTTAGTGAGAATCAATGTTAATGCAGCGTGTCTGAGATTAGAACTTGTCAGATGTTATGCAGCTCTGTCTTGTTGGGGTTATTTGGCATAATTGAGTGCAAACTTGTCAGCTTCTTTTTTTATCTTACAGCAGCCCACTGCATAGCAGGGAAACATGGCTTGCTTGCAACAGGATTTTATTTTCTGCTAACAGTGCAGGCAGTTTATTTATTTTTAAGGTTTGCCAAGAGAAATCAAATAAACTCTAAAGCTGCTTAAAAACAAAATACACAAGCTTAGCGCCTAAAAGCTTTTGCTGAGTATCTTCCAAGGACTGACTCTTCTGTAATTGCTATTTAGACATGTTTGTTCTTTATTTTTTAATTTACTTTCTGAAGAATTTTTCCTTCTTGCACATTGCAAAATATGACTGAATCAGCACATGTAAAGGAAATAAAATTCTCAGGTAATGAGGCCAAGTACTGTGGCAGACACAGGAAATACCTGCTTGCTTTTTCCATTTCCTAGCCAGTACAGATAAACATTTGTGTGTGCGTGTAATTAATTTCTGTGTTTCTTCCCCACACACGGAGGAAGCTGTGGGGGAGGCCTCAGGGACCCACTGGGCAGGGGCACTGGGACATCGATGTACACCCGGCAGAGGAAAGGTTTAAAAGGCCACTTCAGAGTTACCTCTGAGCCTGACACTCCATCCTGGGCTGCAGCACCTGACCTACAAGAACAGTGTTCACCACGGAGCCCTGTGATGATCCACTGGTGATGGCACGTCCTACATAATGCTAAATGTTATTCTAGTCTATGTGACAGGTCCAAGAGCAAACACAAAGGGCCACTTAATTAAATTATGTGTGAATCTCACATGCTTAACACTTACAAGAGACATCAACTGGAAGCACAAATACACAAACCCTACCACGTCTTCCTCTTCTTTTATATGTCTCATTTATATATGGATACAAATATACCACTCTGGTTCTCGTGGTTCTAACCAACTTCCATGCTACAGGAGAAACTCCAGGCTTCAAAAAGCAGCTCAGACCCAGCACCCTCCTCTGCTCGTGCAGGCAGAACAGCAGCCCCTCACCAGGAGAGCAGAGTGCTGGGAATGGCACTGTTGCAGCAGGGGAGAGAGGTTTGTTTTCCCCTGGAAATGGAGCACTAAAGCAATTTCAACTTCTGTGGCTGCAGCTGGCACATGCCTGGCTTGCTCACACTTTAAAACTGGCAGTAGAACATTGGCCACAAGCGGTGGGATCTAATTCTTCTACTCGCCACCATTTTCCACAAAATACTCTCCTGGCTCAGGCTGATCAAAATTTAAGACTCCCCTTTCATTCCATCATTGAAACCATTTATTTTCTCTTGCACATCTCTTCCTCACCCTCTGTAAGTGGTTCTGTCTCTCTGGGTTTAGCACAATGTTTTCTCAGAACACGTGATTTACTTGCAGAAACAGAAACGCAGTTGCAGCTCAGCCTTCGCTAACAGATCTTGGACATTTTGTACAAAGTACTTTGACATTTGTTAACATCATTCACAGCCTCGAGGAGGAAGGGAGGAAAGAGAAATCCATGGGTTCTGCAAATCCACTTCATCAGTGATAAAGCCATAAATAAATACGCCGTCAATGTATCATCATGAGTAACTGATTATTGTTGTTTCCGCTGTGCATTCACAGACCAGGAGCTATGCAGACACAAATGAGATCGTACAGGTACAGCGTGGGTGGGTGCACACTCTGCAAACCAAACCAGCACACCTCACCTGCAGGTGTGTGCCAGCCCGTCCCACCCACGCCACGGACCGAGGCGAGCAGCGTGTCACAGAGGGGTACAGAGAGAGGAGAGAGAAAGGCCATGTCTACAACGCTGGACATCAAAGCACATCCACCCCACTGCTGCTTCCTACATTGTTAACGAGTAGCTCTTTAAGGCAGAAGAGAGACATTCTGTGAATCTTGGTGCTATTGGCTCATTGCACTCACTTTGTTTCAGTGGCAGAGGACGAGGTACTTTTCTTCCTGAAGCGAGGCCTAAGGGTCCTAGGCGGTGCCTGCAGAGAAGCAAGACAAAACTTCAGTGGCAAAATAGGAAAACATATTTTCTTTCTCACCCATCTGTGTGGGGTCCCTGTGGCAAGGGATGAAGTAGTGGAGAAGCAGGTCTTGGCCCTGAAAATCATTAATGAACAACCAGCTGAGGACTAACCCTGTTGTAGTCCTTTACTCAGGTTACACCAACACCTTCCCCTCTGGCACCTGGTTGGAGGTGTGGCTAAGGATTGCTAATAACACAACAGTTGAAAGAGCCAGGTCAAACTGGTGCCATTTACAGCATGGATCAAGATGTCAAACTGGTGGCAGGGAGCCAGCTCTGGCATCCTACAATGTCCAACACACCTGCAGCACCTCAGAGGGCACAGCTCACGGGCATTACAAAGCTGAAATACCTGTAATTCTCACAAGGCAGAACTCTTAAAAATCAGACTTGCTTGGGAGAGAGGCCAGACAGAATCTGTTGAAATTATTTTAGAAACCAATATTGAAATTCTGCCTTGCAGTCAGCTGACACAGAGAGCTCTAACAAGGAGCCCTGAATGCCCAGGAGGAGGCAGACTAACTCCACGGAATTGGTTTACTCTGATCAACCCTGTTCTCCACACTGAGACAGAAATCAGACTAGCAAACAAACAAAAGAAAACCTCTCATCTGCAGTGCCTACTTCTGTCAGAAGAGTTCTGGCATGGCACGGTGTCTTGCAAGCCTCACAACAAGAAATGCTTACCAGATATTGTCAAGGAGCACGGATTCTCAGTGTGGAGCCGTGTTACAGCATCAGGGAACACTGCAAGGCTTGGCAGGCTCTTCTACTCCATTTACATAAACATCCAAAGCCCTGTTTTCTTTAACAGCATCAATCTACTAACCTGTAAGGCTCTGAAAGGGCCTTACCCATTCTTAAGTGAGGACTTCCTCATTTTGATTTTATAGGACTTTCAAACCCAAGGCCGTGCAATGTTTCTGCATTCCCACAATGCAGCAAGGTATAAACCTTCACATAGATAAGGAACTGCAGCACTGTGAGGTTTTTTTTAGACTCCATCTAAATCTCTGTTTCTTCTAGCTTGACCATAAACCAAAGCAGTTTTTCGCAGAGATGGGATTTATCCAACACTTGCTCCCAACTTCCAAGCCTGAAATCTTACCCCAAGTCCCCACGGTGGATCCCCACCAGCACAACAGATCTGGATGGGATGGCTGAGCCCAGAAAGGCGGAGGGAGCAGAGCTGAGGAGGGATGATGCTGAGCACAGCACACAGGGATCCTGCACCACACCTGACTCCACAGCTGCTGGCTCGGAGTCACTGTAACCGGGAGCCCTGAGACAGACGAACACCAGAGCAGTGTGAGAAGGCAGCTCTTTGGGAAGCCACACGGCTCTGAGAGCAAAGCTGCCACTGCCTGCACAGCAAGGACTCCTCAGTTGGGAATGAACAGCTCTGCCTCCTTTAGGAGGCCAATGGACAGCTCTGAGAGAGGCTGGAGAGGCTGAATCTTTCTACGGCAACCCAGACTTTGGTGAGAGCTCCCAGAGACAACCCACCAGAAGGGATTGCAACTGCTGACCAAACACTGTATTACTAATTTCTCTACAGGCATAAAGTTAGACTCCCTTAAGGAAATGTTTTTGGAGAACAACAAGCAAACACATACCAAAAAACAAGTGTATTGTTTGGACTTTGTGGTTTTAAACCTGAGATACATTCGTTCTGTTGAACATTCAAGAATAGCACAGAAGGAAAAGCCTTGACATTATGGAAGTACCTCAAGGGGTTGATCCTTCTTTTTGGGCCTTTTGTTCACGGATGCACAACTGTTCTCTTCATCATCTGAGAACACAGAGTCTTTTGTTTCACAGTTTATCTCAGGCGGCTTCTCATACCTAATGTCCACACTTATTTCACCTATTTAACATGGCCATTTACAGTCTGAATGTGAAGACAAAGGATGAAGAAATCAGTGAGCTGGATTCACAGGATGCCAAAGGTCACCTCACTGCAAAGCCATGCATCTCCCAGAGATTAATAGACAGAAGGTTCACACACACACTCTAGTAACAGCAGCTCTGGGGTTAGAAATCAAACCACTCTTTACAAAGCCACTATAAGCTCTATGTTGATTATTTTACTAAATTCACAGCCTGATGTTTGGGAGGCTGACACTAGCAAGAGTGGGTTTTTGTTTGGCTCAGGGATAAACAAAATAGCTGATTTCTTGAATTGCTGATTCCATCCACGGCTTCTGCATTTACTGCTTCGAGGAGCAGTGTCCTCTAGAAGACTCCAAATGGGTGTTGAAGCCCTCTGGTCAGCACAGAGAGCTGCCTGGGGTGCAGAAACATGAAGCACAGCAGCACTAACAGACTTGAAGCTGAGAGAGCTCAAGGCCAGCGCTCAGTTTGAGATTCACCAGAAGCTTCTCCAGGCAGGCAACAGACCCTCAGCAAGACCAGAGCAGAAAAAAGTCTCTCTTCTGTCACTCTGAAGTAAATGTAAATGCGATGAGCATTAACCTCACTGATGGATCTGAAGGCAGATTATGGCTCCATGACTACATACCTGGTTGGTGGTTCTTATCCTTGTAACTTATAGTATGGTCGTTGTGGGACTGGTCATGTTCCATAACATAATTAATTTGCTGCCTTAAATGCAGACAGCGGAACGAGAGAGTATTTTTAACGAACAACTCAAAGCAAGAGAGTAAGAGGAAACCCAACATGACCCAGCTTCTTGCATCTTCACAGACAGTTTCTTACCAGCAGGGCTGGAGTTTTCTCTGTTTAACTGAGAAGGCTTTTTTCATTCTGAAACATGCCAGGATTGGAAGTGTTTGCTGTGTAGAAGGCACTAACCACAATTACTGGGTCTATTGACTGTTGGCATGACCATACACAGAAATAATGCTCTGTGCTTCTTGTCTCACCTTGCAAGAGTCTGCTGGACCAAAAACTAAACCCCAAAGACTGAAATCAGGGAGGATTCTTAAACATCTAATACTTATTAATCCATTTTGATTCCTAAAGCCCAAAAGAACCTAATTCTCCAACTGCTCTTTTAGTTGGGTAACAGAGAGACAAAGAGAAGTGATTTGGCTACAGCAACACCACGAGTCACAAGCAGGTCACTGGGGCTCGCTCTCTCCAATACCAAACAAAAGTGAGCAGCCAATTGTTCTCAGCCCACAGGATGCAGCTGCCGCTCGAGACAGTGGTCTGTGCACACCATCCTCTGCCCACTGACCCTGTGTTTCTACCCCTTTATCACCACTCGCATGGGCAGGGTGGAAGACACCATCACAGGTTTCCAGGAAGAGCTGGAAGTTGATTTTTTTTTCCCAGCTGTACTGAAAATGTTGATAGTCACGTCAAGACCTAGGATAATGCTGAGTTGTTTTCCTCCTATGTACGAGTGCAGTGTGAAGACCACACTGTGGAGAGAATTAAATGTTCTCTAGACCACACTGCAAAACAGTACAGGAATGTTTTATTTCACTATTTTATCCCTCCACTTGGGATGTGAGCTACTCAGGAGCAGCCTAGCTTAGGCCATCTTGGATGTGGAAACTGGTCCTTTCGGCCTCTCTAAGCCAGCAAAAAAGGAGTCAAGCTTAGTAGAAGTGGTCAGGACTTCTTTCAATGGCCTCACTGAGGTTCGCATAACAAGACACCTCCAGCCATGTGCCACGATGAGGAGACAAGGGAAACAGGACTTTGAATGGGACAGGATGGAGATGTGTTGGAGGACCAGTTTCAGTGTTCAGTGACGAGAGCAAGGAGACACTGGCAGCTGAGGCTGAGAGCAGACAGCACCAGGAAAATGTGCCCTGCTGCCCTTCTCCTGCAGCCACTGTGCTGCAAAAGACAGAAGCAGCTGTAAGCCCTGATAATGCTCCCATGAATCCCACATTTTTCTAGCATACAGTGCTTTCTTCCTTATTGTTCTCTCTTGAAATGGGAGCAAGGTGAAAAAGATATCTAGGTGGCTGTGCCATCCACATCAAGTCTCTCCACAGCAAGCACAGCCTCCTGCAGGTTCTTTCACTCTCCCCACAAGCCCGAGCCACACATCCATGTCCTGGAGCTGCTTCCATGAAGATCAAGCGGAGAGCTGTCTCCAAGCTGGCACATATTGGTTTGCTCCCTGCAGCTGAGAGGTCAGTAATGTCCACTGGAAGATGGGCTGACACCCTCCCCTGCTCCATCTCACTGAAGACCAGCCAAGCGGAAACCGGTGTTGCTTCAGCCTCACTGAACTGGAAAAGGGAAGAAGCAGGGCTATCCCAGGCCTTTCCACTACATTTCTGACCACTGATGAGAGCAGACCTTGAATACACAGGGCACTTTCCTCAAGACTGGGGGCAAGAAGGGAGGATTCCCTGCCCACCCTGCCTTGAGAAAGACACCTGTATTATTATGGGCAATGCCAACCTTGTATGGATCTGGGGTGCCAGATTTTGTCCCATCTTTATGGAAGTGTCATGCTGTTGTGGGGCTAGGGAGAACTCATCTCTAAAGGGTGGCTGTTGTGTGAGCCCCAGCTCTGAAGCTGTTTGTTATTTTTTGTGAATGGGGTGACGACATGACAAAAAACTCATTTTCTGACACCAAGAGAGTGAGTCCTCTGTAGGAGAAAATGTAAAGCAGGGGATCAACCAGAACAATAAACACACATATGAGGGACTGGTGAGAAAGGAGATAGAGGCTTAAAGTGAATGGATAGGTTCTGGGACACCAAGGTTTGAGAAGCAGAAGTGTTGTCAGGGCTGGCAAGTGCTTCTTGAGGACAGCACTTGGCCTCAGGTGACCTTGTGTGTGTTTCTAAGAGCCACCTTTATGATCTGAGGTTGCTATCAGATGTCCCCGAGCAGCAGAGACAGCAGCGTGTGCTGCCCCAGGGAAGCAGCCAACAGCCCCAGGGACTGTGTCACAGCCAGGAGGTGGCTGTGTGAAAACATGGATCATACATCAGGCCTTTGCCCTGATCTTTTTTGGGAGACTTCCACTCCCCATCTCAAGGCAGGCTGTGCTTCAGGTGCTTCACCTGCTACATTTATGACTCCACACCTTATTGTGGAGGAGCTGGATTGCTGCAGAAATGGGATATGGGCTGGTGTGAGAGGACTAAAGCTGCTGCTGCCTCCTGCAAACATGTTTTCAGCACCCAGATCAGATTACACTCCTCTCTTGACTAAGGCAAGACAGAATCCGACTGTAAAGAGCCTAAGGAAATGGATCCCTTCAGTTCTACCATCCTATCTTAATTCCTCCAAAGGGAACTGATACAACCAAGACATTGCGGGAAGCCCTGAAACTCGGCACATCTCAAGTTAAAGCAGGCATTCGAGGGCTCTGCAGAGTTGGGATCTAAGCTGTTAAATGCACCATGGGGAACAACTCAGCAGGGACAAGGGAATGTAGGGCCAGATCATCATCATCTTTAATCTCTGTGATTCAACAAGGGCTAAGAAATCTCACTTGCAACACACTTTCTACAGCTACAACTGGGATTCAGTAGTGAGATGTTTTTTCAGCAATCACTTTCATTCAGACTTTGGTCCACGCTGCTGTGAAAATCCAGAGTACCTCCCACGGATTTTCATGAGTAGAACAGAGGTCAGGAGCTGCCCACTCTGAATACAGGTGAGCAAGTGACTTGGATCTAGATCCTCTGAAAAATCTGGATGCTTAAATACAGTTACAGTGGGAATCAGGCAACTGTGAGAGAAATTGGACCTCCCCTTATTTTACTGGGCACAATAGTTCTTCCTCCCATCACTGCAACTCCTCAGGAGCAATGGGGAATACCACAGTCACAGACTACACAGGACAGAAGCAAGGTATTGCATTATTGTAATGGAAGGTAAGGTGACTCCAAAGTTAAGCCTTTCCAGGGGATAATTCACAAAAAGAGGTTTTCACATCACTTAATAAGCACGGGAAAACAGGTATTTATTATACGATGGCCATCAGCTTCTTTCCCCTGCAACAAAGATAAATTCACCATCATTTCCAAAAGACATTGACCCAAGTCCTGAATTTCCCCAGCAGTTTTATTGCCAAACCAAGAAGTTAGGAGCAGCCAACTCCATCAGCACACACTGCCCAGGAGCCACAAAACAGAGGCAGACATCCTTTCCAAAGCTCGAGTCAAATGCAACCAAAGCAAACAAGTCTAATCACATCAACAAAGTCATCCGTTAATGAAAACACATCCCACAAATGAGTAAGTTGTTAAGTGCTAGTTTATTCCAAACACCTCAAGAAAATTCATGCAATCTGTAACACTTACATCAGAGGCCCATAATATTTACATAGAGAAAAGGAAAGAATAAACTGTTAGAGGAAAACATCTGGGTGCAGAGGGGGAAGGAACATTGTTTCAGAACACAGAAACATTCATCTCTGCTTTTATCGTATCTGTGCTTCAGCTGGAGCTTATTAAACAACAATTACTGTTTTAACTTTGTGCTGGTAAAATGCAAATGTACTTAAAGAACCTACTGATTTTCTATGATTTTTTTTTCTTTCCTGAAATAACTAAAATAAGTATTAAACTCTTTTTAAATACCCAGAGAGACTCCCAAATTGCCATTCAGAAGCACCAGTGCAAAGTGATGCAAATTAGCCCAGTAAAAATTAGATTCAGTATTTAGTAAAGGGAAGTTTTAAGGAGCAAAATGCCTACAGCAACAGAAAGTTGTTGTTTGTTCTTTAAATTCAATAGAAGAAAGGTTAAAAAAAATCCCCCTAATGAGAGCTGGAAGCAAAACTGGCTAAGAACAAAAAACGAAACCACCTACACCATTTAAGTGAATTAGTTCAGAGATGTATGATCAGCCCCCCTGACACACAGCCAATTAGTGTTTTTAGAGCCCTTTGCACTGCAATAAGTCATGTGCAGTCTGCAGTCTACCACAAAGGGGCTGGATACAGCTAATAAACCAATAAAGTAACTCATTTAAACACAAATGTCCATCAAGGTGCTCGCAGAGCTGAGCTGCTGGTTGTGTGAGATCTGTCACCTTGTGGGGCACAACCCTGCAGTGCACACCCAAAACCAGTCCCGTTCATCACTAATGTCCTTGCATATCTCTCACACTGCTTAAGGCTCCTGATCAGCATTTTAGTATTAAATGTATCCTAAATACTTGCAGCCCCAACAGGCCTCCTAATATACAGCTAGTTCTTCCTCCTAGATACATTTATTCTCTGCAAGGATTAGAACTGTTCCTCCCTCTCACCATGCTCCAGGTCTTTGCAACAGCTCCTGAGAGACGTTAGTTGAGAGAATACCACCAAACATAGTATTTGTTACTTTTTAAATGCCAGTCCAAGCAAGATTGTTTAATATTGACCAGCATTAAGCATTTGCCAGGCACTGCCAAAAGACAAACAGATATCCCTGGAGATTTTCACTCTGTTCTCTCTGAAGGGGAAGAAGAGCTCTTACATAATTGTACTGTTGTTCCTGAATGCTGCAGCCTGACTTGTCACAGAACATAGAGGAGATAAATCAGAAACCTGTGTAGAGACCTGGAAGGAATTTCACCAGTGAAGTCCTGCCACTGAACAAGAGCAAGAGGAGCTGGCACAGGAACTGTCAGGATGTGCTGGAGTACATCTGGTGGGACACACTTGGATTTGGTGAAGTTGCTCAGAGCAGAGGAGGAGGAATGCCCTGAATTGCATCAATGCTTTGTCATATGCAGACTGTAAGGCTGGTGGGAGTGTTCCAGCTGGGCAGGAAAGGGCTCTCCTGTGAGATAAACACCTCCAGCATAGAGGACAGGGACACACCTGTTCCAGCAGCAGAGGAGCCCATCACCACCCGAGCCCACCCCACTGCTGACAGGGACAGACCTGCTCCAGCTCAGGGGCACTCAGGCTGTGCTCAGCCTGGCCTTCAGGCTCCACAGAAAAACACACTCCATGGCACCTGCAGGCCACATCTTCATGAAACCTTCTCTTGAGATGTCATCTAGGGAGCAGAATGCTCAGACATTTGCTCCACCAGCCTGTGCTCTCCTAAGAACTGTGGGGTGTTCTGTGAGTTGACCAGCGAAAGAACTGAGTTTCACCTGCCAGAGCATTAAGGCAGCTGCTCCTGCTACAGAGGCTCTAAACCAGCCTTTAATACTCCTCCCTGAGGTAAGGCTTGACTACCAGCCCATTTAGATCATAAACTCTTAAGAAGTGAGAACAGTTAACAACTGGACTCTGAAACTGCCTACACTAAAGTTTGTACCAAGGAAAGATGAGCGCCAATAGCTCAGGGCAACTTAGTCCCAGCTAAACAAATTTAGATCCTTTCTTCCCCCAGCTTTTTGTGGCATTGAAAAACGTTCACATGACGTAGTCAGCTCTCCAAGCTACCAAAGCTGCACTTACAAAGGAGCACTTTAATGGCAGGCCACTGTCTGGGAGTGCATTAATGCATCTATTGCCTTGGAGACAGAGAAAGGGCAGACTGTGGAGACAGAATGAACCCTCTATGATAAAGCCTCAGCACATCCCTATTGACATGGTCTAGGAGACTGGATTATTTGGAGAGGGGGGTGGGAACAGTAAGACAAGCCAGTTTGAAAGACAGGGCATGCAATTTCGACCAGATCAACATGACTTTGGGTCCAATTCATAAATATACTGGGCTGATTGCTACTTTAGCATCATTAAATGACTTTCCTAAGATGAAATCACTGACTCTTAAGGCCATAAGGATTCATTGATTCTTTTTATAAGTAACACTTTGAAGTGAAATCCATAAAATTCATTTAGGCTAAAATTAGAAGTGTGCTAATAAAATGCTCTGTGAATACAAGTGTTTCATGATTGCTTAAACAGATGCCACCTTAAAGAGGCTTGATTGTCCTGCACAGTGGCGCACACACACAGAAAAGGACAACAGGGAGGGTGACAAACCAAATATGAGGGCTGGTTTGCCACCTACACAGGGTACAAGGAGACTGTGTCAGGTTGGGCTCACCAGCCTCCAAGCACCGGTGCTGCACAGGGCTGTGGCAGCAGGTGCAAGGCAGGGGGAAGGCACAGATGGCTGCAGCACTGTGACCCTCTAGTCCCTCTGCTGCTGTCCCCAGGTTGGTGAGTGTGCAAAATAAACAGAAAGCACATGAGATGAGAAAAAGAGTTACAAAGGTCTTTTGCCTCCACCTACATAAGACACTGCCAGTCTGGATTTCTTTTTTCTCCCAGACAAGCTGCTTGGCAGCACCATCCTCTGGCATGCCCAAATTGGAGGTTTCCCACTCCTTTCCTCTGCCACTGGGACAAAATGCAGAAGTGGCATGTCTCGGCTCTTAGCAACCAAGCTAACCGGCACAGCACTGAAAAGACCACCAGCAGCTAAACCATTCACTGCATTCCTACGTTTGTAAACACAATAAACGCTGGGGACAGTGAGGACATTTTTCAAAAATGGCTCTAGTGCAGGCTGGAACAAGGAGAGTCTGTTCAACCCTATCTTCTCATACCAGAGTCTGCTGCTGGACTCTGTATATGCCCTGCCCATCCCAAACACAAATGTCCTCTCCACCAAGAGAAACGCATGCCAATCCTTAGGGAACAGAGGAAAAACAGTGTTGCTCTTGCTGTATTCCCAGTGGGAGACACAGGGCAGAGGAGTTACACTGCGCACCAAGGACATGGCACATCCTCCAGAAGAGAAAGGAATGAAGTTTTTCTCCACAGAAACATTCCCCAGCCTGAGTAACACAGGTCAGTATGGTGAGAAGCACTGCAATACTTGCCATCAGCACACACACAGCTCCCAAACCCATTCACAGCCTGGCCTTCCCCTGGTTTGTCCACATGGTGTTAGGAAACCCCGGGAGCAAGAGCAGCGGGAGCAAGCCAGGCTGGGGAACACAGCCATGCCCAAAAGGGATGCATGGATACCAGGGCACAGGAAATCCAGCACTCACCTCTGAGGAGTCGGCACACCGAGCAACACGTGCACACTGAAAGAGGAGCTGAGCATTAGGAACTCACTGGGCTAAGCCACTGACTCTCAGAAAACACTTGGGATCATTTGGAAGTGGGACTTCAAGGCCCTCGTGTGCACTGTCTCCATTCACCAGCATGGAGCACAGGCTCAGGAATGTGCCTCATCCCAGGCTTGTGAACCTCATGGGTGTTAAGGATGGGATTAGGTACAGCTCTCTGTCTCTGCTCTCAGACCACTGAACCAAAACAACTCCTGCCTGGAGGCACCTGAGAATGTGGGTAAGCAATGGGCAACACAGCACAAAGGCTGTATGATATAAACATGGGGTGGGCTTGTATTGCTACGTGCCTGGATTTTTTCAGTAGCTTAGACTTCTTGTACAAGTGTGGCTGCTGCAGCCATTCACACAGCTTCTAAGGAAAACTATCCACAGATCCCTGATCTTCCTAAATCAGGAGGGTCCTGCAGCAATTAATATCTTAGAATTGCTGTAAGAATGAAAACAACCAAGGGAATTGCATTGCACCCTTCAGTGCAAATGCAGATGATTCACAGCTTTTAATGGAAGTGTGAACTTGACAGCTTCATCTTGTGGACAGCCTGTATTCCAGGAAACAGCCTAGAAATAATTTCTAGTTTGAACCTTTCAATTGAATGCTCACAGTGGCATCAATGACTCCACATAAAAAAAGCTTTTGAAGAAGGAAAAGGTCTGAGTTCTGTGTGATGTTTTTGGTTATGATTATACTGCACTGTAGACACTGAAGGTTTTTCCATAGTCTCACAGTCATTTTAGACCAGTACAAATCAGAGCTGCTGTTGAAAGCAGATGTCCCACTGCTCCTTGCACTCTGGCCTCCACCTTCCTTGTCCCATTGCTGATGTCTGAGCTGCTGCTCTCTCCTGGCTTGAGGATCTAACCCAGGTCAAGAGCCACCTGGAAGCAAGGAACAGCATTTAACTTGAACCAGCTCCTCAATTGGGGTCAGCATGTAAAAATAATATTTGAACATGTCCACAGGAAAGGACAGTATGGGCCAGAAGCAAACAGCTGGGTCACACCCTTTCAATGGGAGTGCTGCGTCACATTGGCTGGAAACTATGGGCTTCCTCAACCAACCTCACGAGATCTGCTGTGGGTTCAGCCTCTGATTTTACACAGAAGGGAGCTCATCAAGGTTTTATCAGAGTTTATTCTCTGAGAGCTCAGACAACATGTACATAGGGGCTTTTCTCACACACCCTTCTGGTTTGTGGTGACTGAACTAACCAGACACACATCCTGAGTGCTGATGTTCTCCCTCCACTTTGTTCTTGTCCTGAAAAGCCTCTGGTCCCTCAATGCCAAACAAAGAAATAGCCTTGCTTCTCTCCTGCCCAGAAGAATGGAGAGCGTCAGAAAGCACACTGCCCATTTCTGTTTTGAAATCATTCCAGCTGAGAATGATCTCAGCCTGAGGGAAGCTTAAGCAGAAAGGACACTCAGGCTGGGCAATACGGAGGGTGGCTCCATTGTTTGTGATCCTCTGGTCCAGGCAGCATCAGATCAGGACACTGATTGCCTGTGATGCAACACAAATTAAGGCAACACTGTGAGATTAACAAGTGCAAAAGACCCTCACTGTTAATAAGGACATGTCTGGTATGTGGATTGTTACTGGACATTTGCCAGAACAACAGATTTGCCTTGAAAAATACTTGGAAATACTGTTCTGGAGTTTCCAGTTTTCCACAACAATGAGAAGCCACAGGACATTTACAGTTCCCAATGGAAAAGGGCAGTTTTTCCTGTGGAAAAAGCACAGGTTAGGACAGCCATTGAAGCTAAAATATCACAGTCTATCATCAGGGTGCCAGGACACTAAACCAAGATGTGCTGAACTAAGAGCAAAGCAAAGATCAGATGAAGAGGTGGTGGGCCTGCTGTGTGGAGGAAGGGATCATTGTGTTTCCTTGGTGTGTGTCAAAGGAAGGTGTGCACACACACCCCAGGAACAGTGGCAGTAACTCATGGGATGTGCTTGGGGGGAAGGGGGGTTGGCAGCCACCCCCAAATCATGGCAAAAGCAGCCTCTGCCCCTGTGCCATCTGGGTGTGATGAGGAGGAGAAGGGTCTGTCTGTGGGATGAGTGAATACACCTGGAGAACCTGGAGCCCACTCTGTGCTGAGCAGTTCCACTCCTGCAGGACCATCCTCACAGCAGGACTGCTCAGATTCAGGCACCACTGAAAGGCAGCAAAGACATCAAAAGGCAGAGGTAAAAAAAAAAAAAGGCAGCACAAGGCAGAGGGAAAGGAGAAATTCCCCTTGACTCAAAGGCAGATATTGCATATTTTACTTCTTGGCCTCATAAGACACTCTTCAGGAGGCAAAAATAAACCCATTGCTGTGCCTGCATGAGGTTGTTACTCAGTGTCAAGCTCCTCTCACAGTACTTTGTGTCAAGAGATTCAGAGTCACAAATCCATCTAAATCAGCACCATTCACGTTATAAAAATAACAACAATGGAAATTAAACAAGCTGAGCAGTTATTTAATGTAGACCAAAGCATGGTCCTGCTTCCAGCTTTTGGCCAAAGCCCACCAGTGTCAAGAGACATGTGTTCTAGTGGGCTTAGGTTTCACACCAACAAACATGAGTTTCAGCAGTCTCCTAAGTGCAGGGAAGGCAACAGAACTCTCTTTGTCCCCGTCTTTCCAAATCTATTTCAGATATCACATCTGCTCTTAAACAAACAGTAATGGAAACCAGCAACACCAAGTTCCACACCAGATCTGGCTGTTTCCGTGTCTCAGGAAATGGAACCCTTTTAAACTCCTGTAACCTCATCCTAAGGAGCACCCTCTTGTCTTTTCCTCACTGCTGTAACTCAGGGTGTGCTTCCACACGCCATTTGTCCAGCAGCAAAGCTGGCTTGAGCAGCTTTCTTGATCTCGTATCTCCCTGAAGGTTTCCCAAAACAGACATTTTGGAGGCTCCGAATAATGCAGATTAGGGAATTGGCTCAAATTAAAAATAATCCCTCAGAAATAGTACAAAAAGTACTTTTAATCTGGATCAAACTCAGGATTTTCTCCCTGGGTTCACAGCTCTCTGCTACTGGACAGCTTGAGTGGCCAGAGCTGGGCTGTTCCACCACTTTATCACTGGGCTGCTGCTCTCTCTCTGATGTGACTGTCTCTCCTGCTGAGAAAATTAAGAGTCTGTGCTAGATGCAAAACTAATTCTTCAGCCTTTTACATCCCTGACAGACATATAGGAGAAACAAAGGGAGTTGCACAAGCAGTCCCTTAGGCAATTTGTGTATGTACTCTCCTACCAAACACTGTGACCCCCAGAGGAATGAGTGATGCTCACACACACTCCCACACATGGGGATGCCAGTCCCAAACAAAAAGAGTTACAACTCCTACAGCTTGGCTTTTCCACCTGTAAGCCTGCCTGAGGCCAAGCAAAGCCCCTTCCTCAGGAAAATCCCATGTGCAGCAGCACTCCTCAACGTATCCAGTCAAAATAACGCTTGGGTTTCTGCTCCTGCCACAGTTACCGACCAGTTGTAAAGTCAGGCAGTGACTTTGAGAGTTGCCTGTGAAGATGATGGAAAACATCCTTATCACCAAGACAGATCACAGAATCACAGCATCGTGTGGGTTGGAAGGGACCTTAAAGATCACCCAGTTCCAACTCCCTGACATGGGTAGGGACACTTTCCACTAAACCAGGTTGCTCAAAGCCTCCAACCTGGCTTTGGACAATTCCAGGGATGCTGGGAGTGAGGTGCAACCTGAAGCCCCTCTGATAATATAATGATAATAATAACAATAGAAAACCCAAAGAAACCCTCTTCAGCCCAAAAAGGCAGAGATCAGTGCCTGAAGAAGGGAACCACCACAGTGTAAAGCCACCACTCTCAGTCGTGACTCAGATGGGGTCAGCTCTCAGCATCCTCCATGTCTCATATCATGACAAGGTTTTAGCTTTTATTGGCTGATTTAGTTAACATGTATTTTTATGTTGAGACATTATTGTTTCAGCTACACCTTAACTCTAACCATGTGAGTTTCCACAGCCTTGAGGAATTTCAGAGCTCTGATCAAAGAGGGCTGGTGATTTTGGTCTGCTTTTCCTTCCTGAGTTCTTCAGCTCAAAATTCTGTAATAGCAGGGGCTGTTACCCCTCAGAAATTGCTGTCTTGTCAGTCAGAGAAAACACACTGGGCAAGAACATGGCTCTGTGTTCTTCACTGTAACCATAACCTTTAACTCAAGCCCTCAGCTAATTCTCCTAATTAGTGTGGTCACAATGAGATCAACGAGCAGGCACAATTCTAGTTGGCAGCAGCCAAGGACAATCAACATAAGCCTTCTTTGAAACATATAAAGCCTTAGATTTTGGTTTGGGAATCATTAATCTCCTATTTCAAGGTTTCTCTTGGCAACACTGGGAGTAAAACACTTGCAAAAGGAAAGGACAAGATGTTTCCTTTTTTGCTGGATTTTTTTTAATGCTGCTAACATAATATGTGGATTTGCAGTGGGAGTAGGATGGAAGGAAAAGAGAGAGGGAAACACCTCTAACCAGCAAAAAACCTCAAAAATCTACTCTAAGTTGGCTTTGGGTGCCAGGCTGCTAATGTAAGAGGTGACTGAGCATCAGGAGAACAGAGATGCAGCACAGGTCCTGTTCTTAGAAGTTGCTTATTTAAACTGTGAACTGATACAGCGAGTGGTGAGAGAAAACTTCTCCTTATCAACAGTAATTGGCAGAAAGTGGAGATAAAATGCCCTATTTCTGGAATGCACTACTGATATCCTGCTCCTGGGTAACTATAGTGCATGGAACTCTCCTGTTGGTGGTTGGTCACAACTGGTGTTCCCCAGGGCTCAGTACTGGGGCCAGTCCTGTTTAGTACCTTTATTGATGACCTGGACGAGGAGATCAGGGGCACCCTCAGTGAGTCTGCAGATAACACCAAGCTGGGTGGGAATGTTGACCTGCTGGAGCGTAGGAAGGCTCTGCAGAGGGATCTGGACAGGCTGGGGAGATGGGCTGAGACCAATGGAATGAGGTTCAACAAGGCCAAGGGCCAGATCCTGTACCTGGGTCACAACCACCCCCTGCAGTGCTACAGGATGGGGGAGAGAGGCTGGAGCAGCCGAGGGAACTAGGGGTGTCCAGCCTGGAGAAAAAGGAGGCTCAGGGGGAACCTAATTGCTCTCTACAACTACCCAGAAAGTTGTAGCCAGGTGGGGATCAGTCTCTTCTCCCAGGTAACAACAGGGCAAGAGCAGAAGGAAATCAAGAGAAGAGTAAAAGGGAGGAATAGCTTGTCTCTTCCCAGGGGCATGAAGCTCATCTTTGTTTGACATGAGGAAGAACTTTACATTTAGGGTGGCAGAGCACTGGAACAGACTGCCACAGGAGGCTGTGGAATCTCCTCCTCTGGAAACATTCAAAACTCACTTGGGCATGTTCTGTGTAACCTGCTCCAGGTCACCCTGCCTTTATCATAGAATCACAGAATCATAGTCTTGTTTGGGTTGGAAGGGACCTTAAACATGATCTTGTTCCAACCCACTGCCATGGGCAGGGACCCTTCCAAGTACAGGAAAGCCACACAAATCTTCTAAGGTATTGACCTTTAAATACACAAGTATCTACCACCCTATACAGCTTTCAGGACCTGGAAAGTACAAATCCTTCTGTTCTACACGCTAAGCAGGAAAGCTACCAGGGTCCAGGTCATACCAGGGTTTTGCAATAATGCAGGGTGTGAATTCACATGTCCTAAGTCAATCTTGCCTCCTAACCACCACACTGCTTCTGCAGACACATGACCCGCTCCTTCAACCCTTCCCTAACAGCCTCCATAAAGTAGGATTTCTACTCTGATCAAGGCTGCAATGTTTGCAGCCCCAGACAGGCTCTCTATTCATGTTTCTAAAGTTGATTCGTGTATCACAGCCACTGCTGTCTGCCTTTCTAACAGACCTTTTACAAGAAAGGTTAGAGGTTTGCCTGAGTCACCCTCATGTCAAACACACAGACTGGGGTATTTTTGCTGACTCTGTCTGTTGTCAGACTGACTATGTCCCACTGTCTCTAAAGCAGGAAAAAATAGGAGTCTGATGTTTCTGTGAGGTGATGGTGACTGCTGACAGGGACATTTGTGTCACCTGAGGGCTTCGAGACAAGAGAAGGATCTGTGTGTCAGCTGTTCTGTAGTGACAGCTCATGCACATGCTCATACATGTATATATTACACACATACATAGCACACTAATAGGCAGAGGCAAATTCTGTCTGCCTCTCACAACTCTGCAACTAAACAAACATGAAAAGTGGAGTGATGGAACCGTGCCTGGGCTTGGTGTGCCTACATCAGTGTCATCTCACCCAAATGCAGCCCCCAAGATGTGACACAGTTTCACTGACAGATCACATTCTTATACTACACACAGTAGTTATGACTCTGACCAATTCACCCCTCTAGACATTCTGACTACATACAAAATTGTGTCCAGATGAAACAGCACCAGGACTGGAGAGACCAGGACCAGATCTTTCACTTAATATGATTAGAAGTGAGAGCAAAGCTGTGGCTGGAGTCTTCCACACAGCAGGATACCATCACCTGTGAGTGGAATCACCTTCCAGAGTGTCTGTATCTTTTCAGGCAGAGAATCAGAGACCTCGATAAAATCACTAAGTGAGATGGGACAGATAGAGGTCTTGGAAGATCTTGCAAATTCGTGTAGTTTTCGTTAAAAGAAAAATTAAAACCAAAATCTCAAATTACTTGGAGCCAAAAAATTGTGACAAATACTAAGCTCAGTTTGAAAAGTTTATGAAAAATTTTCAGAGATTCATTTTGAGAGATCCATGCACAGTGTTGATATGAAACCAGACCAAAATAAAAAACTTTGGTGTGTTGAGGCAAGAGCTTGTGGCCAGGTGAGCTGACTCCACTGCCCTAAAAGCAAAACTACAAAGGTTGTTCTACACAATATGGAATTAAGATAACTAAATTATGCTTTATTTGTGACATTAGTTATTTTGATCTAAACGTGATTTTTTTAAAGACTTCTATATTCTGTGTGTGAACACTTTATTTTCAGACTGATTACTACAAGAGAAGTGTATGCAAGACCTTACATAAAGATGAGAGTAAAATCACTGTGTAACAACATTAGCTATTTTTTTACCTATAAATAAAATCTGTTCAACTGATAATGTTAAAAAAATTGAGAAGTCTGTGAGCTATAATTCAAAGAATTTTCAGAGGGCTGGAAGGATACTCTTTAAGAAGAATGAGACAAGGCATTTCTAATACATCCCAAAAATAAAGCAGACTGGAAGGAATTGCAGCAATATGGACCTGAGTGTTTGCACAGATCTCAACACACAAGCTGAAACTGCTGAATTTCTAACTTGCCAGCATATGTTTCACAAGCTACCAAGTGCAGCACGCCTGCAACTTTCCATGGCATCTCATCACAGCAGTGAGTTGCGTGACCTGTGGTGGTGTGTGGGAATCCCAGAAGCCATCTGGAACCACCTGTTTGAGATAACCCTCCACATCTCAGTTTTTGAGATCTACTCTGCAAAGCTATCTCCAATTAAATGTTTTGGATTTGGGCTCACAAAGATTTCCTTAACCAAGGTTGAAGTATTTTTCTTGTAATTTAATCCTCAGGAATGGATCTTACTCACAGCATGATGTTTCTTCCCTTTGTTCTTGCAGAATTTGAAAAAAAGCCATTGCCCCTCAGAGACACATTTTTTCCATACCAGTGCTTATGCAGTCAGCCTTCATATCATAAAGAGCTGTCAGATCTCTGTCTCTACTCTTAGGAGTGCTTCATATGGGTTTTATTTCTCAGTAAGCTTCATCACTGATAAATTTCTGAAACCCCAACTATTAAGTGCTGAAACAGCTACTTTACAGTTTAGAAGGAGTATAAATGGACCTAAATCAAACCAGATATGCATTAGAACTCACATTTATGCTTAGATGACCTAGGGAAGAGAGACTGTATGACCGTGAGGGGTCTTTGATGATAATAATGATCTTTGTCCACTACTGTCCATTCTTATCCCCTCTTTTTACACTTCCCTTAGCCCCTCTCACTGCAGCCCTCAGCCCAGAGCCCAACTTTCCAGTTCAGGTTGCAAGGACCGAGTCTGACTCCCTCCTGCATGCTCAAGTCCCAGCCTTGGTACCAGCCAGGAATAGTAACCATCACACCATGATCCTGTTTTCCCTCTTAAGTGCCAAGAGACTCGACAGCATGTCTGTGTCCTGTGAATTCTGGTATGTGCTGCCTGCAGTGTCTGTTTCTCTCTCCTCCTGCCAGCTGCGTGACTTCACTGGACGGTGTGATATTCCAGACAACACAACACTGAAAATAACACTGGCACTTACCTGAGCTGCCAGTGCCTTCTGATGCACTTCTGGATGTTTTTGGCTGGCTCTGTTTGCTACTTGTTCGTACAGTGACCGAGGGAGGAACAGTGCTGCTGCTGTCTCCACGGATGGTCGACAGATCCTGCATGCTAAAGCTCCGTAGCCTCTCAGACAGTGCTCCCTGTCCCTGGTTGAACAAGCAAGTAAATAACACATAGTTAGACCTAACAGTGTACTTTGAGCCTTTTTTCTTCCTTCCTCATTGAAATCCCTTAGAACAACGGGAAGAGAAAAAAATTGCATGGGCCAGTAACCTAGAAAGGACAAAAATGAGTTTTTTTAAAGCAAGGGTTCTGTGGTGAGCATCTCTGATTCTTCACTGCAATCATCTGAGCTCAGAGCAGCCTTGGCCACGTGTAGAGGTGCAGGCTGTTGTTGTATCATTCTAGTAGGTTCTTTTCTTCATTAGAATCTGAGTCAAACAGGTGCTTGGCTTCAGAATCACAATTAAATGGCCTGTATCAAAATAACTCCCTTTTAAAGTTAATCGTCTATGATGATATTCACCCAGCTGTTCTCAGCCATACACAGCACTTCCAGGACACTGAAAATTTTAAATTTTAAAGTAATAAAAAGACATTGTTAAATGCAAAGAAATATTTCAGTACTTCAAACAATACTTTTCTTTCTTCTCATACTAGTTGTTACTCAGGCAATAAACATATTCCTTGGTGAAAGGAATGTAACTGTTCTTTATAAAGGATGGGTTGGTTAGAAGACATCTTTTATTAAAACTACATTCCATCAAAAAGTTGACTTTAGGTATTTTGTGACCCTCATACTACACCACTGTCATAAAATAGGAACACCAGAAAATTCAATCCATACAGAATCACAGAATTCTTAAGGCTATAAAAGACTTTAAGCTACATTAAGTGACATTCACAATATGAATTGCATAACTGATAAAAAACACATTTAGGTTTTAACATTTTATTGAGGGAAGAGGATCTGAAAGATACTTCATAGCACTCAATCTTGAAAAAAATACTGAAATTAACACACAGAGCCTGATTCTAAGGCACATAGAAAGGACTCATCCCTGACCATCTACAGTCAAAGAGAAGACTGGACACATTCCTTGCTAAAACTGTTGGGCAACACTACCTGTCCCCTACTGCACTGGCACTGATCCACTGGGAAGGCAGTGCATTAATTTACCTACTGAGTTACCAACACCATTTCAGAAATTTCACATGAAATGGAAAATTAGTGCCTCTATCCCATATAAATTTCTTAGCACCTTTCTTCTAGGGAGTGTAAGTACACAAAGCACCAAGTTCTTAAAACTACAGTCGCTGTGACAGTCTGCACTTTTTATATTCAAGAAAACAGACAGATCAGTCATCTCCCAACTTTTTAGCCTGAAGCTTTTTGTACAAGAAGAATGGGTTCAAACTCCCTTCTCAACTCCACAGCATTACCAATTTAACCACATCCACATCCTGGACCACAGCGCTTTCCTGCATTGGCAAGAAACAAACAGCACGTGGGGATAACTTCTTCAGTGCTGTCCCAGAGCAGTAGACACATACACCACCTATGAAAAATAAAACTGAACTCTCCTATGTAGAGCAGAGTCCCCCAGTGGAGCTGGCTGGGAAGATTTTTTTAATTAATTTTAATTAATTTTACTGAACCGGTGCTTTTTAAGATATCTCTGTGTATGCTGTGTTGGGCAGCATTTCACAGAATCAGAGTATCACAGAATGGTTTGGGTTGGAAGGGACCTTAATCCAGTTCCAGCCCCCTGCCATGGGCAGGGACAGCTTCCACTATGCCAGGCTGCTCCAAGCCCCATCCAGCCTGGCCTTGCACACTTCCAGGGATGGGACTTTGCATTTTGCTTTCCTACAGATTGTTATAGAGAAGCAGTAGACTTAATTTGTTCTTTCCTATTCAGCCTATTCTACTTTTGAAAGTATTTTAAATAGATGGGGCTTCTTTGCTTGTATACCAAGATATTTTATGTTGCTGATTTCATATGCTTGGCAGTGGAGTCCTGAGGGCTTATGTTTTGTTAAAATCTCACCTCTGCCATTGCATTCTTCAACCTGCCACGAGTAGATACCTGAATTTTGGCAACTCCTTCCAGTGGCTGAGCCACTCTTGGGATATGTTCTCACTCTAAGAGGAATCTCAAGTTAATCCTCTTAGGCCAGCATAAGGTACATTTACTTTGCAATGTTACTGGGCTGGTACACTGATGTTTCCTCGCACGGCTGCTCAGCTGGGTGAGATCTCAGCTGCCCAGAGCTCAGTGCAGTTCTGGATGGGTTTTAAAGCTTGCACTGAATTCCTGCACAGCCACCCTATTCTCAGTGACTGATTTAAAGCCAAGACAAGAACATCCTACCCCTGCACTCTGATTACAACAGACAGATCCCCTAGTGAGAGCAAGCTGAGAGTAATCAGACCACTAAGTAATATTTTGCTGCTGCAGAATGGCTGGGCCAGCAAAGCTGGAGGGTTAGCAACTGAGGAGCTGCTGTAACCTGAGTGCTGTATTCCTCCCGCAACACCAGCTCAAGTGTCAGCAGTGCTGAAGCCTTTAACCTCCTCCCAGCTGCTCTGCTCAGACAGCTAACCCAAATTCCACTTCATTCCAGCCAGGGATTATGTATGTGGACATGAGTGAGGTTAGAGCAGAGCCGAGGTTCATGCGTCAGACCAACCTGGCAGGAAGGTGACACCAACACACCCTTTTGCATTGAAAAGGAAGAAGATATGATAATATTCTTGCATTGCAGCTTGTGATATAGTGGCATATAATGATCAAAGGCCCCAGGGAGAGCTTTGAAACAGGAGCCTGATATGTGCTTGTCATCTGTGGGCCTGTTACATCAGCATATAATACACAACCAGAGCCTTGAGCACACACACTCACAGCAGCTCTGCTAAACAACTTCAGCTTCCTCCAAGGAAAGAAAAATTAAAATTGTCTCTTCATAATTTTTGCTTTAATTTAACCTCAGTTTCTAACAGCAAAAATAAAGGTTATAGCAAAATATTACTATACAGTATTGACCATTCCACAAAACAGTTTATCCAAATCTTAGCAGTGGCTGGAACAGCAAAGGCCTGTGCTGAGTGAGGGCACTGAACACCTGTGAAAACCTGCAGACTCCCCTTTCATTTAATTTCTTTCCAATTTCTGCACATTTGGTCCTTTTAGCGATAGACTTAATTGCTCCTAGGGCAAAATGTAACACAATTCTTTCCCAGTTACCATATTTTTACCTGGCCCCAAAATAGGAACATGAAATTACCACAGAATCAGGCTGGTTTCAGAGTAGAACAGAAAATGCTGTTACCAGCCTTAATTTCTCTGTCAAATAAGCACCTGCTGTATATGAAACCACAAACATTTAAAAAGCCAGTGCTGTGAGGGTTTGCACTGCTGCAACTATAACTTTTACAAATATAGACTTTATCCAGCTGTAACACTTAGTATTCCACAGTAAGACTTCTGATTTATTAGCAAAAGTAAAGAACAAGTTAATAGCTTTATTTCTCAGCAGAATAGATTTAGCACATGACACATCTTGGGCCTTGTTTTGTTAGAACAGTCACGTGGGAGATGAAGAGCAGCTGTTTTAGGAACTTTTATTTACTGTCTTGGCCGTGGTCATGCAAATGTTCTTCCAACTGCTACAAACATGAGAGATATCCTAGGAATTCCAGTACAATGTGTCTGCACAGAGAGAAGATCCAGGTCCTGAGGCTCTGCCTATGCTGCAGGCCACAGTCACGTTTGCAGCATGATCTGGGCTGGTCTTATTCTAGAGAGCAAGAAGCAGTAATAACATGCCAGTAGCTGTGCCAGCAGCAGAGCAGCACGATGTTGTTCTACAGTCCTTTGAAAATGGGGATTGGCAGGGCTGTGGGACTGTGGATGACACCACCTCTCTCTCTTCCTTCACTGAACACCAACTACCCTGTCATCAGGATGATTGTGCTGGCAGTGTGGGACCTGCATTAAGTGGTCCCGAAGACCCAGCCTTCATCTCCTAGAGAACAAGACTCCCTGCCTGGACTCAGCTTCTACCTCATCCAGCTTCTCCTAGGACATGGACTGTCTCCACAAACATTGCACTTCTGATTTGGTAGACAGTGAGTTTGCTACATGGTGAGGTTCTGGTGACTACAGGTGGGAACAGGTGTCTCCCTCTTCCCTCCCAAATTCATCTGATTGTCTTGCCCATAGGGAAGTTCACCCCATAGATGAAGGTACAGCACAAACTGAAAGTGGAGCTCTTCAGCCTTCCTTTGCATCTTCTTCCCCCAGGATCTACCGACCTCACAAGGTCCATACATGGACAGTTCTCTTTTTCTCATGGCCAGGGCTCAGTGCTACTGAATAGGATAAAAGACAAGCACTATAAAGGACATGGTAATATCACTCCCCAGTCAGTCCTATTAATTCCTATCACCTTTATTTAGAGTCGTAACACCTCCAATGATATTG
Source organism: Sakesphorus luctuosus (assembly GCA_013396695.1). Taxonomy (NCBI): domain Eukaryota; kingdom Metazoa; phylum Chordata; class Aves; order Passeriformes; family Thamnophilidae; genus Sakesphorus; species Sakesphorus luctuosus. The sequence goes on from VWZD01006239.1 coordinate 29,424, forward strand.
GGATATTGCCTATCAAAGCCGATTTAAGCTGCAGAAGCTCATCTGTGATTCAAAGGGAAATTAAAGCTCCTGTCCAGGTGGCATGGTAATTAATTTAAAACTAATTTGGGTACATCTGTCTGCTTTGACCAAAATGACTGCTGTTGTATAGACATTCCTTCCTTACCCACATCTAGCACGTTCTCTCCTTTTGGTTTAAAGAGCAGGACAGAACACGATTCAAACACTGAGCTTCCAAAGCCAGAAACCTGCACAGTGCCTTCCCCTGTGCGTTGCAGACATCATCACTGTCATCTCCAGAAACAAACATCAACTTCTGTGGGCCCAGGGCACAAACACTGATGTAACCTGAATTTGCCTGGACCAGAAATTTTGATCCTTTCAAACTACTGATGTCTGTATTGTGACAGACACTATAAAAGGCACTTCTTCAGAAAGAGCAGGCACTTTCTTTACCTCTCTATAATTAATCTCTGCATTCATACATGAAGTAAAGCTTCTTAGAGGGAGATGCAATTAGAAATAGAATAAAAACTGTGTTTGCATCCAATAGATTTATTCATTATAAATACTCTACATATGTAGGTAGCTAAAGCTAAAATAAATAAAATTAAGCACATAATTTAAAAATCTGAAATTTAAAAAACAGTCTTACTAAATACAATCTAAATATAAACAAATAACTGTCTAGATTTTATTATTCCTTTGGCCTGAAAATATGAAAGAATTCTGTACACATTATTTAGGCTTCAAAACACCTCTAATACCTACAGATTCCATTTTGCAGCTGTGGAAACTATGACACAGCATGTTGAATTGAAACAAATCGGAAACCAAAAGCTGCCAAGTCACAAAAGAGAAGCTTTTAATGCAATCACTGTTAATGCAGGATAGCACCTCCTGGCCTTTTGCATCTTACAATCAGCAGTTAATGGACAAGCAAGGGAACACTAACTCACAGCCAGCACACTTCCAGCACAATACTAAATCTGTTAATGTTCCCCCCTCTCTTTGCTGTAGCTGTGGTTAGTAGTTGCCCTCCACACTAGCAGACATGTCTGCATGCTTGTTACAGCCTCTGTCCTGCCCATGTCCACCAACAGGTGTAGTGCATGTTCCCAGCATGTTAGTTGTGGCTACAGTGCCAGCAGGACTGCCCCAACCACACCCATCAGAGATCCTCACCTCACAACTTCCACTGCAACCCCAACCATCCTCACAGGCATCACAGCAGAGGGAGTCGGGCTCCCTTTATCCATTAGTGAGAACAGCACAACAGCAAACACAGAAACTTGGCCAGTGCAGCAGCAGCAACCACCTGAGTTAGATGTGTTTTCCTGCCTGGCTGCTGGAGTCTCTCCGATTGCCAGCAGAGGACTTGGAAGGCATTTTGCTGATGAGATCAAGGACAGGCTCAGCACGCAGGATCTACTCACTGGAAGTGGAGCAGACAGCATCTGGCCTCAGATCAGCCTCAGCTGAAAACAGTTCAAACTCCTCTAACGGGGAGCAGACATTAGTTAGGGGTTAGTGTAAGCACTCAGCAGATTACCTGCCCTTTTTTCTGGTCCAAATACAAGGGTAAATGAAGTAGCTGAGAGACCTAGCAAGGGAAAAAAGAGAGCCATTGTGGCAACACACATAAAAGCTTTGAAAATAAGGTCTATTTGAAGCATAAGTAATCAAGGTGAGACATGAGCATGACACTGGGCACCATGTGCAGGGACTCGCATACACACAAAAAGCAGGGACACCCACCTGTGGACTACATCTCTTAACACAGGTTCTCCCTTCCTCAGCTCTCCCAGAGAGATGGAGAAACCAATCATAACCCCAGCTGACAAGGTGTTACCTACCAAGTGTGTTTAAAGAGTAAAGCAAATTATAAACACAATGGGCTGCCACTCCACTCCTTGAGCTTGATTTATGCTTCCCACCAGAGAAACCCCTAGTGTCTGGCCTAATGGCTAATTTAGACAAGGATTAGGTTTTAGTCCTGGTGACTGACAGGTCTCCTGAGCAGGAGGGTAACACTGGGGAATTACTCACAGCAGTGAGCAGGAGTTTGCACACAGCAGCTTTATCGTGTCTGGCTGCAGGCAGGCCCTGAGCAAAACCATCAGCTTCACGGTTTGGTCTCAGGCCCAAGTGAAGGAGGAAATTGCTTCTGCCACCACATGAACACAAATATCCTACAAGCAATATCCTTGTGTGTGTGTGTGCCGTGCGTAGCCTGTAACAGCTACCTGGTTTGGAGATACCAGACGGTGTTACAGACTCAAAGGGAAATCAGCTGACGTTAATGTTGATGGTGGAAACTTAATTTCATCCACCCTTTTTGTTTGTATGGTTCACTTCCTCTCCTGGGAACCGTTTGTTATTGTTTCTCCCAGCCTGGTCTCTCTGTACAAATTTATTGTTTGGTGCTGCTGTCCTGTGCATTCCCTGACTGTTACCTGCTTCTTGGAGACATCAGCCAAAGAGCCAACAAGAAAGAGAGACTGGAAACAGCTACACGGTTTGTAGCTCAAACAGGACTGGGATTTTACAAAACAGATTCTCAAAGACTTCAGAAGAAAAGATATATCACACCACGACAAGAATACTTTGCTAAATACTTAGCTAAATCAGTGACACACTACCATATATTTCAAGAAAGCCATTTGTTCTTCCTCTTAAATGATGTAAGAGCTCAGCCATGAGATCTCTGATTTTGAATCCCAAATGGAAACCCTTTAAAGGAAGCTACTTTCAAAAGCAACAAGTTCAGCCCCTCTGAGACAGCACTAATGTATCCCCAAAGGCTTCTCAAACTGTTAACTCCAAATCTCTCCTGACTTCTGCAGCTCTTGGCCATGTTACTCACTGGGGCAATGATGTGGCCATCACAGATACAGTGGTAAGTACATTGGTCAGAATTGTGCTCCCTCATGTTCAGTAAGCACAGGAACACTCTCCCTCCGAGCAGTGGGATCTAATCATTACAAAGAGGCTTTATCCAGCGTCTTAACGGAAAGGATGCTCCCCCACCTCCTGCCTTCCTCTTTCCCAGTTCACAGAAAAGTGCACTTCTCCACTGTCAAGCCACAGAAGCCAGCATGTCTCTCCCACCCAAGTTTTTGCTCCAAATTCCCATGCAAGATCAGGGACATAAATACTGGCTACACCAGCCAGATACCAGAAATGAATTAAAAGATGCTGTTTGTCTAGAGAGGAAAAAACCTAAATCATCACCAGCATTTCCCTTCCAGTTCCCTGGTTTAAAAACCAGCAAATACACTGGGAAATTCCCTGATAAATTTCTGGAACTAAGGGCCCCTACTAGTGGAGCTGCAACCTCTCCAGGGGAAGGTGAGCCCAAAAAGTGGAAACAGAAGTGACATGTTGGCCCAGACAGGTGGTTTGTGAACTGCTGAGGCTGCATTAGCTGAGGAGGTGGCTGCACATACGGAGCCCCTCCTGCCTGCCTGCTCCTTTCAGTGACACCCAGAGTGACTGCTGGCTCCGGCAGCACCACAAGCCACATTTCCCCACGCATGAAAGGCTCTTGGACTGTTTCTCAGACTTATTAGGCACAAATGGGCTTTTCACTGACACCAGTCATGCGTGCCAGCTCCCTCCACTTCATTTATCTTCTCCTGCCAAGGCACTGCCCCCACTGCCAGCACCACGCTGTGCCCCACTCCCCTGTGCACAGGGCGCACGCAATGGGCCACAGCACCACCTGCTCCGCGCCAGTCCCTGCCCTAAACACAGAAGGGCAGGAGAAAGGCAGAGGAAGGTGTATTGCCAGAAACCTCTGGGTTACACTGATCTGTTGGCAGTGGGATGTTTCCTGAAGATCTCCTTTGAAAAGCAGAATTGAGGTTGCAGTTTGGGGATGGTCAAGCGGTTGGGAGCAGGGTGGGGAAGCACATTGGCCTGACTGGCAGAATATGTTTGTTTAGGGCTGGGAATAAGGAAGGATACATTCAAAGAGGTTCTGGGAGCTTGAAAGAGCAGGTCAGAGAGCTGGGGAAGAGTGTAAAACTGGTGATAGGTGGATTGTAGAGACAGAGTAGGCAATGGCAAGGTTGAGCAGGGTCCTGGGAATGCAAGCAGGTACCGAAGGGTTGGGGACTGGAGACAGGGCAAGGCAGCAGGTTGTAGGAGGCTCAGGGTGACAGCTGGAGGACAAGGAAGTTCTGGGATAATGGTGGCTGCAAGTGAGCACACGCAGGTGTGCCAGAGAAGGCTGGTGCTCCCACCAAATCACTGACAGTTCTCACTGTGGCCACATGTCCCAGCTGCTTTCACTGAAACCTGACTGGTGCCAATGAATATCCCACATAGGCCCAGGATCCATCTGATGGACCCACTGCCTGGCCAGGGCCTTGTAGCTGCCTCACTACCGGGGCTGTAACAGCCTCGCTGCTGCTCCCCTTCCTCTGTGACCCAAAAGCAGGATCCTTTCCTGTTCCTCTCTTCCCTGGAGCTGAGCTGGAAAGATGGTGGTGGTCAGTGCCTAGGGCCCTTTGGAAGTGGGAATGGCTGAATCAGCTGGAACTAACTGAAAAAACACAAAGAGCAGCAGGATTTACTGCCTGGTCATCTAATCCCACCACTTAGGACTGACCCACTTGAAGTCACCACATGTGACAGAATCACCAAATGATGAGGACAGGATTAGAGGCCCAAATGAGATTAAGCTCCTTGGTGGGGACATGAGCTGCTGGGGGCAGGGAAAAGATCTGTGTTGAGCATCTAGCAGGGGTAATAAGACCAGATATCCAGTGCTCTGTCTGCTTAGTGAGCATCAAAAATAGACTCTCCAGAGAGAGAGAACACCCCCGAGACAGCCAGCTGGGCAGACTCAGGGTGCTTGGGACACTGACAGCTCCTCAGCCTGTAAAATGAACTGGCACAGGTTTGTGCCAGTGTTGCACAACTGTGGCTTCAAAACAAAACAGAGTTGGGGAAGGGAGTGGGAGGAGGGGGAAGAACAAGCCTGTAGTTGGCTAACTAAAACCATAGGCTATTTAAGATAGAGAAGGGAAAGGGCCAGGGGATCAGAGATAAGGAAGGTGTGGCTGTGCACAACTTGCAGCGTCTTAGCCTGCAGTAAATATCTAGGTAGCAGCCTGTCACACACACATGGTAATCAGAGAGCCAGATCTTTGTGCTGCATCAATAAAAATGATAGATAAACAGAATGGGTAAAAAAATATTTTGGATTAAAAGAATGAAGAGATGGGCTTTGTCCAAAGATCTTATCACGAAAGACAAAAGTTCATGATGGATCCTGTGGGAGCACAAGAAGATCAGTTACCAGCTCAGACAGAAAGCAGAGGGCCGGGCTGTGCACAGTGGGAGGCACATTTCCAGGTACAGGAGCCTTTAGATTTAAGCTGATTTACTGAAAACAGAGGTCTGTACAGAGTACCCATTCGGCCCAGCAGCTCACCATGCACTGGAACTAGAAGATGATGATTTGCAAAGTCTGAGGGTCCATTTCTGAATATAACAGCATCTCTTCCTCACCCATTAATTCAAGTGAAGCAGGAAATAATCCTCACATTGACTTGCTGGTAAAAAACATGTTTTCCATGGGAGCTGCAGGAGCTCAGCGCTCCTGAATAGATGGTCATCCCTAGAGGTTCCAGCTTTAACACAATCCTTTAAAGGCTGAAACTAAATAAACCTAATGAAGGACTCCTTTTCCCATCTACACTCAACACTTGCCACAAGCTTGCTGAATACCCTTAAACGTTGGCATTGGGTAAGCCACGATAAGTCTTAGAAAAGTATTCTATTTCCTCCCTCCCTGGAAACTGCCCCCTAAGGACAGCACTGCAGTCTGGCCTGGCATCTGACTGCTCAAAGTGTTTTCCAGATAATTAGTCACTTAAACTTCTCTCACTCAGGACAATCTGGCTCTGTTACATCTCCTCAAGTGAGCAAGTAAGGGCGTTGACAAATATTTGACAGCAGCTGAAACCAGGGCAACAGAGATGTTCCCACCCGCCCCTCTTGTATCTCTCCTCTCTGGGACACAGCACCCCCCACAGCAGCAGTGATGGCTACTTGAAGACATGTCCACACCCACCCAATCACATCCTGAATACCTGAGGAGCCCCAGCTCAGCACTTCTGTACTGCAACCCCTCAGGCTGTAACTCACACCAGTCAGCTCTCCCTGCCAGCACCACAGCACATTCCACCTGAGAAGGGCAAGGGACAGAAGCTGCTTTAACCACTCCTGATCATTACGCTGTGAAGAGTGTAAATGTATCGAGGGTGTAGTTCCATGAGCAGCACAGTTAATCCGTTTGCTTCCCATAACCAGGAAGGGATGATCTTGCTTTCCTTTCCTCTGGCCATACTCCTGACAATGCAGCTCTGTCCCCTCCCTCATGCTGGCTCAGGCACTCAAGACACATTTGTGGGCTCGAGAAACCACATTCCCTTTCTTTTTTCTTTCTGAATTCGCTTTCTGTTAGATTAGACATAATCTGAGGAGGTTCAGAGTGCTGGTGCACACTGGGAGCAGGAGCATGTTGGAGGGAGAGCTGTGAGACTGGTTCACCCTCTCTGCTGGATGTGCACCCTGAGGCACTCAGAAACCAGCAACTTCTTGGATGCCACTAGATGAAGCAGTGAAGGAAGCCAGGAGTCCTATTTTTCCTCAGACAATCAGAGTAATTTAAATGTCAAGGCTGAAGGAAATACATGAACACTCCTTGCTTTGCTGCAAAAATCAATCTATTCAAGAACAGCCTCACAATCTTATTAAAAAATCAGTTTCCCCTCCCCAAAACAGTGTGCAGGAAAGACTCTTCTGGTCCATTTACAGGTTGCAGTGTCTTAACAGTTTTCTCTCAAGCTGGGCTGGCAGATGTGCAATACAACAATAGCACACAAGCCACAGAGTTGCATTCTTCTACCACTGAATGGAGAGCTTCATCAACTCATGCAAGACAACAGCTTTCTTGTACCATGGAGACTCTTTCCCTTTCTCCCCACTGCCACTGGAGCCACATGGCAAGGCAGGGAGATTCTTAAGAGAAACACCAGAAAAGCAGAACAGTGGGAAGACAAACTGTGTTCAATCCAGCTGAACAGCTGACAAAGACACTGTTGCAGTCCTGATGGAGGAACAGGTTGGTGCTGTGGGTTTGGGTTACTGTGGAGCTTCTCATATTCAGGAGCTACCCAAACAGGAGTCAGAATTCCTCTGGAATTCGCATATAGTTTCTCGCTCTGTCCTAAAAACAGCTCTAGCACAGAGAGTCTGCAGCACCTTGTACAAAGGGGCTCAGAGCAAAGGCAGTGCTGCAGAACAGGCATTCCCAGAGACTATTTATGTCCATGGTGTGACTTCTTCAGGCTGACGTGCCAGCAGAAAAAGTGTTACGTGCCATGGAGGCATCACACAAATGTGGTTTTATTGGGCATGTGATACACAGCTCTGCCTTATCCCATGTTTCAGTCCAGGTTTGGGTTATCTAGCAGTCCCTGGGTCAGCAGAGCCTCCCCACTGAAGAGCAACAGCTCAGGAGAAGAATTGTACGAGGCCTGACAACCACAGTCTACACAATGCTTGGCAGGGAAAAGGGAGGTGATTTGTGCTTTTGCATATCCTTGTGATCCCACAGGAGCATGGCACACCCCTTGGGCTCCCCTATTCTGTAACACATTGTATTTGACAGGCTTTATAGACTTCATGCTATTTGGCCTCCTAAGGATGTATTATGCATTTTTGCAGGAGGAAAGGCCAAGACATACTAAAAAGATGTGCCTGAGCTGATATGAAAAGCATTTGGCAGAGGAAAATAATTTCCTTCTCACATTTTTCCTAATACCAGTACCCGCCTCACCCATATGTTTCCACTATCCTTTTGCAACAGGCATTGTAGCCATATCATTTATACAAGTCTTGCCCCCAAAACACAAGGGTATAGTCACTGTGCACATCGACCCTAAGCCACGATAGCCCATGAGCAAAGGGCAGGGCCACAAAAAGCAGTTATTAAGTCCTTGCAGCTTTTATGCAAGCAAAGAAACGAGAGATAACAACTGTTTTCTGGGTTTGGCTCTGAGTCAGGAACAGAGTACAAGATACGCCTCTTCAGATGAGACCCCCTCATCCAGTATCTACTCATTCTCCAAAAGAAACTAGTTCCACTTCCCATTCACTCTTACACAAGCATGTCTGCAGACTTACACACTAGGTATGTTACGTGTAAGCCTTGCAGATGAACTTTCAGCCTTCACAAACTTCAGCTCACACAAAATGAGTGAGAGAATCCCTGCACTAACCACATCTCCCCCTCCACACTGTGAGATGTTAATGAGTCACCAGCCTGACCCACACCTTTACCTTTGAAGCTGCCATGACGGCTGCTGTGGCTGCAACGTTCAGTCCCCGCTTCCCAAAGTGCACAAGGGCATCGTAGCTCCGGTCCTTTGCCTGGATGAGGCAGTCATCGATCTCCTGTCACAGCAGACAACAAAACAAACGCAAAATTAGCACAAGAAGGACAAGTTCAGACTATGCTCCCAGCCTCAAACTCTTGGTAAAACCAGGTCATCTTCTACGGAGATGTGGATGTCGTTCGTTTCTTCCATCATGGTTAGACAGAAGTTCACAGCCAATGTTTGCAAAGAGGAAAGGTTTACAGTGGAACAGTACCTCCCACCATAGGCTTTGGGAACTCTTCATTCTGTGAATGGAAATTTGGACCAAAAGTTGCAATAAACTCACACAGCATGACCATCACGTAGTCCTGGAAGCAAGTGAGCCACCTAGGCAGCGTGGACCAGGAGCCACTTGCAAACTATGGACTCTGAAGACAAACTGGATTGCTCCACAGTTAGAAATAATCCTGTGATGACCCTGGGCAGCTGAAGCTGTATTGCCCTGTGTCCAGGACTGGTGGTCTCAGAATTATCCAAGACATCTCTGCACACCACTGCAGTGCCAGCCTTCAGATGCCCACAGAATTGGTAGGCCCAGAGCTTCTGGACTTTGATGCTGCTCAATATACAGTGAAATGGTTATAAAAGTTCCTCCTCTCACCCTCTCTCCCTCAAGACACAGAGCTCTGGATGGTAATGATGACAATGACTTCAGCACTCAGCTGCTGGATTGCTGGGTTAGTGGGGACTGGAGGCTGTGAGGAGTTGCTGGCTGCTCAGTGATTCTCCCCTTGTTCCCAGTAGGTAAGAGATAGGAACCCAAAATGCATGAGCAGCACTTGTGAGAAGTGTAAGCAGAAGTTCCCAGGAAGCAGAGACAGAGGACTGACCCCACTATCCTTGGACAGAACTGAGATACAACTGTTCATGCATTGCCTATGGCTAAACGGGGAGCTTTCATTTCCAAAGCTGCCAAGGCATAAAACTCAGTAATTTGCATGTTGATATATGATCAACAGCTATACTTGGCCCATGTATTCACATGAGCCAAACAGATCTGCCCAACAATGCCTCATTCACAGGCACAGGAAAGTCCTAGGCAGGCAAATGATCCAAACTGTAACGTCCCCCTCTCACATGAACATGATAGTTTTTAATCCAGGACCTCAACATACTACATGCCTTACTTCACCATACTCTGTCTCCCAGCCAGCCATGTGCTTGCTAAGCCCATTTTAGGCTGCCCGGGTTGTTTATCTCATTGCTGCACAATGTTTTAGGCAGAGCTGGGAACAAAACTGAGGAGTCCTGGCTGCCAGACCCTGTTTCTCTATTTGTTACATCCAGCCACAACACTGTTCTCCAGTTATATTCACCCAGTAGATGCAAAGCAGCTTAGGAGGTATTTTTATCCCCCTCCCTCCAAACTTCAAGCACACGAAGATGAGTTAATACAAGTGAGTGCACTGAACTGATGCCAGGATTTAAAAACATGAACAAAAAAAACAGCCAAAAGGAGGTGATCAAAGGATAAAGGAACAGAATCAGCAACTCGCAGGAGACTGGAGTAGAGTTCTGCTCCACCCAGAGAGGACCAAGGCACCTGTGCTTACCTTTTCTTTTGAAGACAGTGTTGGATGGACAAATTTCCTGTAGAGGAGGCTGGAGCCTTTTGTGTATGGAGACAGCAGCCAAGCTACAAAAGCTATTTTGAGTTCATAGTAGAATGGAAACCTGGAAGAAAAAGAGCTGTTGCTGTCCACTATCAATTTAACCACTGCCTTTCATCAGAGGTGCTCCGCATACAAAGGGATTGGCCAGTCTAGCTCAGGGCAGCTTTTGCTTACCAAAGAATCAAAAGACCAGAACACATTCACTCACCTTTGCACACATCTCAACTAGGTATGTGAGTGAATCTTTACTTGGTTATCAGGACCACTATTTAATAGTCTAGAAGAGACTCTAGGTGTGATAAGAGAAGCTTTCTACACACAAAGAGCACAGGTGCTGCTTTCATAGTATCCCCTGTCATCGTGAGGGAGCAAAGACCAAACCAGCAAATCAATATTTCTTTGATATATTTAGATACATTTCATCTCTGCCTTTCTGCTTTTAAGAAAACCCTTATCTAACTGAAACTGCACTACCTTTGTTGCACAGATCCATACTCACTTTTAGGTAGCACTGCAAAATATGGAGGACACTAACAAAAGAACACACTTTAGCTGTCATAACAAGTTGGGGGACATCCTGAGATTAAACTATCCAGATTCTTTTGCTGGAGGACAAAGCCCAGTGTTCAAAACTGGCCAGCCAGCAGCATCCTCACGTGTGCAGGCATGTTGCTGCCAGCAGTGTGATGAACAATTGTTACCCTCTGTAGGCAGGGACAAGCAAGAGCAGTGCAGGGACCTGTGATGATGTGGACCAGCCCATCTGGGCCCAGTCAGGCTCCTGTTGTGCTACAAAGCACTGTCACTGAGCCAGCCAGGTCTGATCCAATGGACCTCTGTGATGCACTACTTTGAGCATGGGTATGTCAAGTTGGCCTTCCACCTCTCTAAGGATCTCTAGAGCATACTTGATTTCACAGGATGGACCAACCCTCTGTCGTAACTCCCAGGAGAACCACATAATACATCCTCCAAAAACCAAAGCTCTAAATGAACACAGGCGAGGTTGATCTGCATGCAAATTAGATAGACAGCAATGTCTTTTATCTCCTTTTCAACAGATCTGACATGTTGCCAAATACCCCAATTTCCTTTGGAGGACTCACTGGAGGCATGCAGTGCTATGCAGGAAGAGGCTGTAAGGGAGGGCTGTGCACTGCAGTTAAATTTTCATCCTGAAGTCTAATTGGTCTCACTGGTTTCTGCTAGCAAGGCCTTGCTAAAAAGAGCAACCAAGCAACAAACACTTCCAAACTCGAGCATCCAAGTTTAAGGAACTAAATCTGATAACTGAGCATTTATATGTTCTCGTCCTGACAGAGGTCACCAGGAATCCTTCCACTGGCACCAGAAAGCCCACATCAGTACAGACTGTTAAGTGTCCTCCATCAAACCATAAACTCAGCCTAACCAGGAACAGCCCTGGCAGAACATCCCAGGAACAATCACCCACATAGCAACCTACAAACAAAGTCCTGTGCTGCAGGGCTGTTTGTGCCTGACCCCACAGTCTGTGTATTTACTGTAGGATACAGCCAAGCAAGTCCAGAACTATGCCTGTAGCTAAAACAGCTGCTGTTTACATGATGACCTCTGCAAGCATCCAACTGGGCAGTCGGCTGTGCCTCTCTCTGACAGGCAGGCACTGAGACTCCTGTAATGATTTCTCACTAATGAGATATCACTGAGAACTTCCGCTTCTTTCTTATTTTTCCTATGACAGCACTGGGAAAGGAAAGCATGGCTTCTCCAGACAAAACACCTCCATGCACCTGAAGCTGCTAATCCTCTGTTCAGAAGTCTGTGCACCTTTGTGACCCTTTTTTCCCCTTGTAAACATTTCCATTTTCTTTCCATCTCATGTCAAAGATCCTCCCCCCTCTGGTGCTCACCAGCAAAGAAAGATATCCGTGAAGGTCTCTGCTGTCGTGAAGAGCGCAAATATGATCCAGTACATCATCCATTTGACCTGGGAAATAAAAGCAGTAGCTCTTTCATTTTCCCCCAAAGGCCTCAAACTCTCTCTTACAGGCACAAATGCACAGAATAACTCCCACAGAAATTCTTACCCCACCCCACCCTCACTGATGTGTATTTAGCAATTACTGAAGACTTGAAGGTGCCAGAGTTGCCCCCATTTCAGCACATAACACATTTCAGGTTTACACAGCCCTTGGGAAGGTGACTGTGGCCTTTAAGACTGTCTGAGGAAAAAAAGAGCAGCCTGACTGTCCTTACAGAAGCTCCACTGGCCAGTGGAGCTGCTCCACAGCTCTGTCACACGACATTAAAAGCCTCATTTGGCTTATCTCAACGGTAAATGTTAATATTAGGGTGTTGGCCAAACTAGAATTAAGACAAAAAGTAATTGCTTAGATAATATCTATAACCTGGAAGAGGTAAGGAGGTGACTGCCCATCACATGATCCAGGGCTCAGGAGAACAACCAGCTCACTACAATCCCTAAACCAGTGTGCATCACTTGAGTGGCTGTGCCTGCTGCCATCCTCACCCTGAGCACAGTGCAGGGGTAAGGGCAAGGGCATTAGCTTAAATCCCTTACCTGGGGCTTAGCTGGGAGTGTTCCACCTCACACTGGTACTGAGAGCATGTGCTGTGCTGTCTCTGTTTTCAACTAGGGGAACTGCACTGTGGGGTTCACGGATGGATGGTGTCCTTTGGGGTGACAGCAACAGAGAGAGTCTTTGGGGACCGTGACCTGGTCAGGTGAACTGTAGTACCTTGAGTAATTCAGGAGTCTGGGGACTTTTGTCTGTGAGCACTAAATGGCACTTAGAAGCACAGCTCAATTTTTCTGATGTATGTGGTATTGTTTCTTCTTGGGATAGAAAAGAGATGGTAAGATAAAGGTTGCCAATTTAACTGAAAATTGTTGTTTAATTAGGTATGTTTGAAAATGGAGTTCTCTAAGCAGCTTTGCTGGAACATTAGAAAGCTTAAGGAAGTAAAAACCATGAAAATCCATGAATTAGAGAATTGGATCATGTTAGCTAAGGCTGGGATAATTGCAACAGAGTAAGGGAAGGCTGAAAAGAAGGCAGTACAAGAGGGATACCTTCACCAGGGGTTGCTCTGAGGAAGGGAGGATGGAGGTGTCAATAAATCCGGATCTCACCAGCTCAGAAGTGGCTCTCCATCTTCTCTCTGATACAGTGGGGACAGTACCTGCAGCCTCTCTCCATCTCCCTGCAGGTACTGGAATTATTCCCCGAGCACCTGTCACTCAGCTATATAACTGCTCTCCTGGGATTTATATTTATGTATGTATTTATATTTAGTGTTACAGCAACAATGGCACTGCCAAATGCCTGAGAGCACTGTCTTCCCAGGGCAGCTTCTGCCAGACTTTTACATAATTGCAACTCCTCAGAGCCTCAGTGCCAGCATGACTCTTTCAGTCAGACATTAGTGCCAGCAAAACTTTTAAACACAAACCAAGATCTGGTCTGGATACACTTGGATTGGCCTAAAACAACATTTATGAAAATGACTATTACCAAGCAGAAAAAGAGTATCATGAAGCAATACACATTTTGATTAATAAATAAAAGGTTTTTCTGTGTCAGTGTAAATTACTACTTCATTTATTATTTTTTTAAGAGAACCCTAACGGATATACTACCACAACTGGTGTGTTAAACTGAAATCAATTGTTAAGTGCAGACCAGATCTTAGATCAGCTGTTCTCACACTGGGGTCATGACCTCATGTGTCTGATGTGAGTTCCTCTTTTGCAATTGAATTTCCAACAGGAATTGGGCACTTCAACAAAGTACTCCCTGGAAAGGGACTATGGAAACATTAAGTATCAGTGGCAGACACTGCTTGGGGATGCTTGCCATGTCTCCAGCATTTAAAGCAAAGAGTGTACAAGCCCTGAGAAGCACAGCTGTGCAAGGGCTGCAGGGATATTTTGCCTTAGGTGCCCACTGAGTTCTGTAACACTTATGATTCTCAAAATATCCAAAATCATTTTTGAAGGAGGAGAATGATAAAAATAAAAAATCTCAGCAGGCACAGTGAGTCCCAGTCTGAGCCTGCACTAAGGACTTAATGGGATAGCCATCTATGTTGTTATCCAGAGGAGAAAATGGGCTTGTTATCCCTTAGATCTTGAGAGCATTGAAGAGTCAAGACCTGGAGGCTGAGCTGGGTTCAATGAAGTCAACAGAGCTCAGACTGTGAAGGGCACTACAAATCCCACAGGACTCCAACAGCATCCAAGGGCTTTTGATTCTCCTATGTGTCACTTTCCCCGATAGCTCCAAAATGCCTTTAGAAACTGGGGCCCAGGGAATATTTTTCAGCAAAAGGACAAGAGAGCACACCCAGCTGCCAGACCTGCCTGTAAATAGGTCGCTCTGCAAGGCAGGATGTTTCTGTCTGAGGATTCAGTCATATGTGCTTCAAGTTGCCTTCTCTGATCCTTGTTTTGAATGAGCAGTTAAAGCTTCGAGGCTTTTTCAAAAGGCTTTGATTTATGCTGCTCTTCAGAAACAAAGGAGAGCACACAAAGCTCGGGATGCCAAATGCCTTTTAAGTCGGCTGTATATAGCTCAGCTCGCACCACCAGAGAACAGCACACACTTGTCAGGGAGCTCATCCACTCACCAGAGGAACCAGAAGCACAAACCCCAAGCCTCCATATCTGAGACTTGTGCCCAGCAATCAGCCAGTTCATCTCGAGGCCAGTCTGCCCCTCGCACTGGTTTATGAGCTTTCCCAGAATATAGGCAACACCTTCACAATGTGGTGAGGAGCAATCTTAGAAAACAAACCCACAGCACAGCCACAAACCTCATTACTCACATATTCTTTGATGTCCTTTGATTTCACGGCTTTGTAAGAATAATATGCTGGGTAAAGTGTGCCAAATATAAGCCTGGAAAGAAAACAAATAAACAATAAATGGATTAAATTGATATCCTGTCACAGAGAAAGATTTTATTTTTCCCCTGTGTTTTAAATGTGTTTTTTGCACTAGTAAAAAGTGTTAGGATTTGATTTAAGCTTGAGTGCACTAAGTACAGCACAGGACTGATTTTGCATCACTGAATTCAGAGAAACTATTGCCAGTGACATGAATGAAGAGCAGGGTCTCAGCTTGAATTTCCTTTTGTGATGGTCTCCACAGTTTATACCTTATGAGTTACCCACAAAATAAAACAACCAAACCAAGGTCAAAACACTTTTAAAAGGAAATTAAAAATCTGACATCAAAACAACCTACTGTGACACCAGGAATGCAGGAGTATTGCTTTCACAGGCAGGGCAAAATGAGAATCATTTGTCTAAAATCCCTTCCACCTCTATTCAATACTCTGAAAAGCTGGCAGACAATAAAGCAGGTCTAATGGCACAAGGGTTTGAATGCTGAGGCCTTATCCTACATTAAACCTGATAAAGGGAAGAACTCTGCACTGTTCAGTAAAGTCAATTTGGGTTCATCAAAGGAGGAAGAATCTGCCAACCAAGATATGTCGACAGGATCAGGCCTAAAAATCCCAGCTCTGCTGTTCTTTCAGAAAGCTTCCCTTCATCTTCGAGTCTGAAAGGGATGCTGTCAGCTTCAAGATTTCATGTAAGAAAGAAATAAGGATCTGTATGTTAAAAATAGCACTCCTGAGGAAAAAACGTTGAGAATTTTTTATCCTAGCTCCTCTCTGCATCACTGCCTACATGCTTATTCACTTGGATTATTCGGGACATAAGCACAGGCTTGTCAAAAACACTTTGCCCTGCCCAGGTTTCAGTCAGTTTTATTCAGCGCAGGAGGATGATGCTGCAAAGTCTAAATTTAATAGATTGCAGGGGGATGTTTGTTGGCTTGCAGGTACCTGTCATTCCACTGAAGCTCTTGCTTTAAATTCATACAACTGTTTCCACTGCTCCTGGGAATGAAAATGATCGATGTTTCAATCCCTGACTGTGGAGCCACCCGGACCTGCAGTCATCTTTTCCATCCTGCCAGCAGTGACTGTGTGCCCTGGGACTCATAATTACAGTCAAGTCCATTACATGCACAAGACATTAAAAATTAACACTCTGGGATATGGTGTTCCACGGCACTTCCCGTAGCTCAAGAAGATATTTATGAAAGAATGGGGTGAACCATCACACATCTTGATTTCCAAAGCAGTGACCGAAGGCAATTTGCCTGCTATTCATCATGCTCACTGTAGCATAGCTTAGCAGAACCTGGAGCACAATGCAGGCTTCAAAAAAGCAGCTACTGAGCAAGAAGATTCAATATTTTACAGAGGCTTCACACTGGCTTCAAAAAGCTTTGCTGGAAACAGTCAGCTCCGAACCTATTCCACCCACAGGTGCTGTGCTATCTCCAAGGATCAGATAAAACTGCTCACAGAGATTCTGGGAAACCAAACGTGGTTTTGTCCCTCACAGTATCTTACCAAACATCAACAGACAATGGCTTGATCCTGTTCTCACAGAAGCTAATAACAAATATTCCAAGTTCAATGGTAGCAGGACCTAACACAAAGAAGGCAGAGCTCACAAAAGAAAGCTCCACAATATTCAGAAAACAGCTGAGCACATGAATAATATTTTTGGCTCTCCTTATAAAAAGCACCGCAATGCTGCCCTTCCTTCTTGGCCTGGGCTGGCTGCTATCTCACGCTTTTATTTCCTGCAAAAAAATCACTGAATGATTGATATTCATTTCCTCAGTTTGTGCTGGTAACAGAAAGTTTACAGGATGACTAGAAAAGAAATAGTTGCAAGCAATAAAAACAGAGAAAAAATTTGAGAACAAAATGCTGTGAGGGAAGGAAACTGTGCAATAATTTTGCATACGCAGAGCAAGGGACAGTTAATAAGGGAATGTGTTCTCCTTAAACTGGAGATTGAGAGTTTCACTGATTTTCCTTGTCATGTGTTCTGTGCATATATGGACATTTTTTACTTCTATGGTTTACCAGACTGAGAACTGTTTTAAGGAATGTTGGAAGCCAGTCTTGTCACTGCTGTGGCTTGGGATCACTTAACCTCTGGGCACACCCTACAAATGGAAGACAAAAGGTGTTTGGACATTTCTGTAAAGCATACTTAGGGTTTTGAAGACAAATACTTGCACAGAGGGATATTTCAAATAGCCTCCTGAAGATACTGTCTTCACTTGGCTTTGGATTAGGGTTGAGTACAATTGATTTAATTCAAACACACACATCTATCCTCTATCTCTTCTCTCAGTTCCTCTCCCTTGCTGAAGACAATGCTTCTCACTTCCCCCTCATCCAAGCTTCCTGTATAATTAATGTTTGATTCCTGTCTTCCTTCATCCCCATGCTCAGACTGTTACCAAAACACTCCTGCATACTATACACAACCAAGGCTGATCTTTTGTCTCTCTGCCCATGCCATACAACCATTCCTTGTAAAGTCTCTTTAACACCTTCTATGTGGTCTCTATTACACCTGGATGAACCAGTGTTTAAACTTCTCCCCTCTCCCCTTTGCCCTACTAAGCTGAAGTAACTTGGCTTTCTGTGCCTGAATAATGTTGTTCCTAACTACTGTGGTTTGGTCTTCTATCACATCCCACCTCAGCCCCTTCTCTCCTTTCATGACTGCAGTGCCACCAGCTTCTTCCTCTGATGTTCCCTGGATGTCTTCTCCCACATTCTAGAGCTCCTGTGCTCCTCTCCCCGCACTGCATATCAGCCCATCACCTCCAAAATAAGCTGTTCCTTGGCCGTTATCCTGACAGACCACAGTTTGAGAGGTACCAGCCCAAGCCACACAAATTCCAACCATATCATTCCCCAGTTCCTCCTCATCTCTATAATTTTCTGCAACACTCTTTGTGTTCTCTGAATCAGACCACGGGACCTTCAGCTTTCCTCACACAACTGCAGAATCCCAGCACAGGCCCTCAGTTCCCTCCCACAGCTGCCAGCTCTCCTGAGACCCACGTGTGCTGTGACTCCTGTGTTACAGGCACTGCCTGCCTGGTGCCAGCCAGACAAATTTATGACCTACCTATGGAGTCAAGATTGCAGCTTTTACCTCCTGGCACACACCACTATGAGACAATCTCTTGTCCAGCAGCTAATTCTTAAGAATAATGTAGAAACTTAATACCTGAGACCTCTCTGAGCCATCTATTTTGCCATAATCACTTTGCAGATCCAAAAATTAGCAGCAGTGGAAAAACAGACTGCTTAAGTCTTGTTTCCTTAGGAGATCAAAGTCAGTCCACTCCACACCCACTTCCATCTCTCAAAGCTCCTTTGAATGAGCCACGTACCCAGGAAAGCCTTGGCCCCTTTACCCTTTGTGCAGAAGGAGAATATCCTGATCATCAAACCTCCCAGAGCCTGATGTAGCAGTTGCTACATTTAAAGCTACAGAAACGTGTTCTATAGCCTGGGCTAAAGCAAACACATGCCCTCGGGGTATAGGGAAAGGCAAGGAAGTGGTGACATCCATTAGTGAGTTAGGAAAAGCTCATTTGCAGCACTAAACAAATAACCACAACAGCGTGACAGTCCTTACACTGCTCCATGCTGGAGGTCTACACCAATTACAATTGCCTTGAAAAAGGACAAAACAGCAGCTGTAAAGGAATCACTGAAGAGTCAAACAATTGTGCAACAGAAGGCAAAAATCTAAGTAAAAGGTTAGTCTGCCTAAAGAATAGGATAAGGATTAATGCTGAAAATCTTATAATCCCATTATGCATCTCAGCAGCATCAATCCCCAGTCTGGATCATTACACACACTTCTGGTCATTCTTAGTCAAAAGGGACACAGTAAAGGCAGGAGAGGAAAGGAGAAGGGCAAGGAAAGTGCCTGGAAGTACAGTGGGGAAGATCCCTAAGAGGGACTTAAAGGTTGTAATTGTTTCTTTGGCAACACAAATAACTGAGTTTATTTTCTCCCAATGCAGTGTAAGGGGATGCTCAACTCAGCCAAGAGAACAAAGTCAAAAAACGGGAAGAAACCTTTACTATTACCAGGAGTTAGTCTGTAGTGGAATAGACTAACTGTATTTGCTTATGTAACTACATTATGTAGGATCTGTGGTTTGGTTTTGGTTTCAAGTTTACCACTAAATAAGACAGGAGAAGATGAAGCTTCCCATAATGTGGGGTTTCCTGATTATCAGGGGAATAGTAAGGCAATTGAACTGTTGGCTCCTCTTTAGCAAACCCTGTCATATTCCAAGGGAGCAGCTGCACCACCAGCAATGCTCCTTCTGTCTCCTCTTACTAGTACAGCCACAGCCAGCCCTGGCTATTATATCCTTCTATTCCATCTTTGGACCTGCTGGCACAGTGATCCAACCAGCACAGAGCACAGGATGCCCCAGATGTGACAACATTCCTAACAGCATCTAGGCTGTAGTCTGGGGATCAGCCTCAGAGCTGCTACCACGACCTGGGAGGGGCTCCATGAGTTCTCTCCGTTTGGTGATGCTGCTTTCCCCATGGAAAAGTCATTTACCTGCAAAATTAACTCTCACATTCTGTAAAGCAGACACTGAAACAAATGGAAAGACTCAGTGGTTTTTAAGAGCACTTGCCAGGACTCGGGTTACCTCCAGAAATGCCTGCACATCCACTCCCTTGAGCATTTTTAGCCACAGGGGTATTTTCTGGGTGGTAACCTGCTGTTACAAATATCCCAGCATGGCGCTGTCTACATCCCAAGCCATCCAAGTTTTGCTCCTCTAGTTCCCATGCCACTGGTGGTGTTTGGGCTGTCCAAACACTTAGAACACTGTACTACTACAACGCAAATAGAACAGCCCTTATTTTGCCCACAAATAACTAATGTTTCCATTTCATCCACACACACCAGCCAAGATGGCAAACTTCTGCTCACAGGGATGGACAAATTTAGGAATCACTGAGATATTTCCTATTTCCTCAACATGTTCACTGGTTAGTGTGAGCTTCTTACGCACAGAGCAGCAGTTGAGCTGTCACCACGCCAGCATTCCTCGCTGAAACCACCAAGAAGGGTGCCAATAGGTTTGTGTTCCTTATTATCAGTCCTAATTAATGTTCACACAGTGCCACAGACTAAAAATAAACATTCCTGTCTGTGCACCAAAGGTTCCCAGTTTAAATCCAACAGCTGGGGACATGAAATAAGCAGAGCACAAGGTCAGGGAAAGGGTTAATGTGAGCCCCTGGACAGGCCAAGTGCCTGATATCCAAGAAGGGAGTGGGGTGGAGGAAACACCAGCTGCAGAGGAGGTTCTGCGCTGATATTCCCTGGGACGTGGCTCTTGCAATTTCTTTGTGATCATTTTGCAACAGAAGGGTGGCTCCAGGGAAGTGGAGAACTTGCCTGTTCTCCCTCAGGGTGACAGCTGACACCATCCCCACCCTGGGCCCCAGGGGATGTGGATACCTGGCCATGCAAGACTGAAATCCTGATACACTCTGAAAATACCAGCGACAAAAATATCCCCCAAGGACAGCAATGAGTCCTAACACCCCTGAGACAGAGTGGGCTCACTTCAAACTCCATTTGCAACTTGAGTCAAACATCCTTGTGGGACTGGTTCAGTGCCCGAGGACAACTGTGCAGATGTGCTCATGTCACTGGGCCAGTCATGCACTGCCCCCACAGGCACCAACAAGGTGTAAAGCTCCACCTGAACAGTCCTCCAGCACATCCTTCTGCCCTAGGGAACATTCCCCTGCTCTGTCCTGGTGTGTGACCTGCTCAGTCCTTGTCCTCATCAGCACTTCCGAAGCCCCATGCACACCCACAGTGCCAAGGCAGGGCAAGGAGAACTCAGCATCCAACACAAAGACTCTCTGCTTTCCATCCAGATCTACCCCTGACTCCTCAGCCAGGCTACTAAGGAGCAAAATGAAACCTCACTGTGGTTAACGTAACCAAAACGCAGCCCAAACCCCGTTGCTTCTCCTGGTGTACCTGCAGGGCACAGGGACGTCCAGCTGTCCTTCCAGCACAAACAGCAAGTCAAGGGCTGTCCTTGATGCTTCTAATTTACGCAGTCTTGATCTTCCCAAAGTAGCACATACTCCTCTCCAGTTGACATGATCCTTTTTTGTTTTCCTCAGCCAGGCACTCCCCACATGGGAGCTGGAAGATGGCCAGGCACAAACAGGTGAAGAGACGTGGCATCAGGGATGGGTGGAGGAAGTGGCCTTGGCCAGCCTGGAGTTGTCACACAACTGCACTTGGGTCACAGCAACGCCATGCAGAGCTCCAAGCTGGGGGCAGAGTAGCTCAAAAGCTGCTCAGCAGAAAGGGACCTGTGGGTATTGGTTGACAGCAGCTGAACACGAAGCCAGTATGTGCCCAGGTGGCCAAGAAGGCCAATGGCATCTTGGCCTGTAACAGCAATAGTGTGTCAGCAGGACAGGACAGTGATTGTCCCTCTGCTGGGCACTGTGGAGGCCACACCTTGAATCCTGTGTTCAGTTTGGGGCCCTTCACTTCAAAAAGGACATTTAGGTGCTGGAGCATGGCCAGGAAAGCGCAACAAAGTTGGTGAAGAACCAAGAATGTGTATGTCCTATAAGGGGCAGCTGAGGGAACTTGGTTTGTTCAGTCTGGACAAGAGAAGGCTCAGGGTCGACCTCATTGCTCTCTGCAACTACCTGAAATGAAGTTATAGTGAGGGGGGTCGCTCTCTTCTGCCATGTCTTGAGTGAAAGGATGAGAGGAAATGGCCTTAAGTTGCACCAGGGGAGGTTCAGATTAGATACTAGAAAAAAAATTCACTGAAAGAATGGAAAGGCATTGGAATAGGTTTCCCAGGAAAGTGGTGGAGTCACCATCTCTGGACGTTTTCAAGAGGTGTCTGGATTCAGCACGTGGGGATATGGTCTACAGGTAATTATGGTAGTGCTGGGTTCACACTGAACTAGATGATCTTGAAGGTCTCTTCCAACCTTGATGATTCTGCAAACTATTACATTCACTCACGCTGAGATCGTACATTCAGACTGGTCTAAAGAAGATAAACTTGTCCCCACTTTTCCCTTTTCCCCCACTTCTTGTTCCAGGAAATGCTAAAACACTACTACTGAGGGAGTGATCTTGTAAAATATTGGGATTGTTTTGATAATGCATGTGGTGCCTATTAAAACCTGACATTCCTACTAAAACTACCAGCAGTGAAGGGTCTCACAGGGTTATGTTTACATGGACACCTTTGAGTATCGTATTTAAAGCCCCATCAAGATTAGGCAGGAACTTAACCCCTCCCAAGGTTACAGTTCCAGGCTGTCTCCAAACTCAGGCAGAACTGCATCAGTTTACACACAAGCCAAGGCTTCAAAGTTTTCTTTACAGTCCTTCAGGACAGAAAAGGATTGTGTAGCTGCTATAAAAATACCCCACAGCTCTGCAGCTATTTTAGGAAGCAAATGCACTGCAGGTAGAGCCTTACTGAGCTGGTCTGTTCTACTTCACGATGCCTGCAGAAGAGCACTGACAGATGAGGGGGGTCTGTCTGTCACCAAGGCAATGCTGTAAAGGGGCTCTGCGTGGAGAAAGTGCAGGGCTGGTGTGGGGCCTGACCCACAGAGAGGAGCTGAGTTGGACAGGAACACTGTGCCTGGCACACGCCAGAGGCTCAGAGCAGCTGCCTGCAAGAGATAGAGTTTCGTGGGCCTCCCCATAGGCATTTGCCCTGTGTCTGCTCCTCCCCAGTCTGAGCTCCAGCTCAGCAGCACCACAGAAGGCAGCCCATGGCTCTGAGCTTACTCACAGCACTGGCACAGCCCACCAATTCATCAGGCCCTTTGGGGGATGAAGAAATAATTCATCAAAGTGTGATACTGAGGGCAATAAAATCTGTGCCTTTTAGAGAAGAAAACATTCTCTGCTGTGTGACCGGGTCAGCTCTTCACTGCTCCAAAAAGGCAGGGCTCAGCACCTGCGTGCCCTGATGGTTCCCTTATCCAGTACTGACCGTGTAATTCCTGCTTCGAAAGCTCCATCTTTTTCCAAGACAAATAAAAGGCAATTTGAAAATGAAATGGTATGTTTTAGATGGGAAGGGCTGCTTTTCCTGACTCTGGAGAGGGGGATGTTTATGTGGGAAAAAGCTTTTTTAGAAGCACTGACATTATATTTCAGAGATGACAGATGGTCTAAAATCTGCATTGTGAGTTAGCCTACAGATTTATGGTAGGCTCATGATATGAAAAGGAACAGAAAGAGACTTATAACCTAACCAAACTAATTCTAGGCTAAAAATGTATAAAATACACATTGCATATCAACAAAGAAGCTCTGCATTATTTTCATAGGAAACCACATCATGCTTTAGGTATTATTTTGGAATTATTTTGACTGATACTATGTGAATCACCTTTTAGGAAGCGTAACCACATTCAAAAATCCTAATTTAGAGCATAATCCCACTACATTCTGTGTATCTAATTTAGAGCATAATCCCACTACATTCTGTGTATCTGAAAACTCAGCTCAGATTATGGAAGACTTCCACCATAAAACCGTAAGTGTTACCACTGTCTGAGGAAGCGGTGAGAAACACAAAAGCTCCTGTTTGTCTACCCCTCGCTGACAGACAGCTTTAGACTCCTAGTGGTGTACTCATGGGACAGGAAACAGGAATAAAAAATTAAATGAAGCTATAACCCATCCAAATCAATTGCAACATAATCTCCTTAGAGTATTGTTACTTCAGCTTCCCAGGGAAAGAACATTACTAGAAGTGCTTAACTAAATGCAAGGAATATTTCAGCTCACCAACGTAATTTGAAAATCAAACCAGAAGACCTCTTTGGCCCAAATAAAAATAAAGCCATGAAAAATGTTGACTTCTCATGGATTACTAATGATTTCATCCACTGAAACAAATCAAGCAATCCCAAGGCTGGTTTGAGTAGCACCAGGCTTCAGGAAGCTCCACAAGCTCTTGGAGGAGGTTGGAACCCCAGGCAGATCTCCACAGTAGCCAAGGAGAGCAGCTCAGTACAGAACAGGTGTCAGGCACACTCATGGCCAGCTTGGTGCAAAACAGCCTGAGGAGAAAATCTTGCTGCCTGAGCATTTCTATAAATACCACAGAATCCCAGAATGGAAGGGATTTTAAACATTATTTTGTTCCAACCCTGCTGCCATGAGCAGGGACACCTCCCAGTAGAATGGTGGGGATGGTGGATGCTGGTAAAATATCAATAAGCAGTGTAACTCCTTCCATCAGGAATTGACTTGCTTACACCTCTGAGGACTCCAGAACACTAACCAGAAAAACCAGAACATCAAATACTTGGAGGGAACAGCCACACTGAAACACATGGGCTCCAACTCAGTTGTAAGCTCTATGTTCCAGAGCTAATATCTACCTCCTAGTTAAGTAAACAAACAAACAAACCCCCCATATCCACATTTAAAACATTTCTTATAATTTGGATAACACATTTCAAAAAAGGATTTCAAAGTATAAATATTATTGACTGCAATATCAAAGCTGATGGCACTACTACTGATTTCTGTTTTTTCTACTTCTTTTTGGTTTATGCCTATTTTAAATTACAAGAAAGTGAGACATATTACAATTATACAGGAAGATCATGTCAGGAACACGAACAGGGCCCAGTTTTCAACTCCAGTTTTAAAGGAAGGGTTTAGAAAACCTAGGGCAAGATTTCTACAGGTAATTTCGGAGTATTCAGGCCATCTTCATGCTGTGGTTAGCAGGGGTATCAGAATGCCACATGCTAAATATAACAGCTGCGACATTGCCGGGAGTTCATGGGCCAGGCAAACCACGTTTCTCTTTCTGGCCCACAGACACAGACTGGTATTTCTTCTGGGTACTATAAACATTTCAGGGAGGGGCTGGGCACCTGCTTTCTTCCTAGGACCTGCATAAGTATTTTTTAAAAGAAAGAAAATGAGACACTGTCATACAGCTTGAAAAACAGAGATTTTAGTCTTTTCTCACATGACAAGGATTTCCAGTGTGAATTTAAGAGAGTTCTTTCCTCCAGGGTCTTTTCTCATTTCATTCATCCTTTTTAATCCCTCCATTTTATATGGCTAATAACAGCATTGTAATGAAATGCATGGTGCAACTGAGATAAACACGGAAGGAGAGAACTCCAGCTGGAGCTGAACTGATACAGACCAGCCTCCAGTCTAACCCAGACATAAAGGAAAGGAAATCAGAGGGAAACAAGCCTCTGTACTGAAGCCATAGATCACTTATGAATAATCAGTCAGAGCTGCTGACTACACCTCTAAACTCAGCCTCAACTACAGTAAAATTATTTGTTTCTTATTAAAATAAATTAGAAGAAAAATGACCATTTAGTGGCTAATCCTACACCATGGTGTCTGTAAAAGTGGTACAGAACAGCAGGTAGGGGAGCCTAAATAATATACTGATGAGGCACCTCTTGGGGCTGTCCCAGTTCTGTGGGGGTGACACCCAGCAGGGCAAGTTAATGGGAGAGACTTTGCAAAGCACTTCACAGACTCGGGGTGGTTAGTACAGGGCTATGAGACTCATTATGGGATGCACAGGCACACAGTGGATTAGGGCTCACACATGAAACGAAAAGCACACCAAAATGACAGTACAGTGCCAGCCTGCTTACTCTCCTTTCACATCTTGCTCCTTTCACATACTCACCCACAATGGTCACCATATAAAATACCTACTGACCCTCCTGAGGAACACAGGGGACAGCCAACACTTTGGCTGCTGGGCTTCCAAGGAGCCTCATCAATAGTGCTGCCTCCAGAGCTGACTCTGGAGGAACAGGCTCTCCCAGGAACTAAGGAGCAGCACCAATGCCCTGCCAGAGGTAAACTGTGAGCCCATTTTCTGCTGTATCAATGAACAGCAGGTGAGATATTTAAAAAGCCCATCAACACAAAACCAAACCACTGTAAACACCTTTCTCCCCCACACTCTCCCATCTGAGAAGACAAAGAGCAAACCCCACATGACAGACAGCATTTAGAGTGCTGCTGGAAACTGTCAAGTGGAAGAATGGTGAATGTACTGTAAGAAATACAAATGTGTCCTTTACACTGCAATCACAATAATTTCGCTAGGAAGTGGTCTCTGAGTCTATAATCCAAAACAGGACTAGCTGTGAGATTCCATCAGGTTGGCCCAGGTCCTGTTCGCTTGAATTTTCAGTATCTCCTGGACTCCTGTTCTAGTGTTTCCTTACCCTCTTTGAAGAATTTTTTTCTTTGTATTTAAACAGAATTTCCTTTTCTGCAACTCATTTCCATTGCCTCTCACCTTTTTTGTTGTGTGCTTCCACAAAAAGCCTGGCTCTGTCTCCTCTGTACCAACCCACCATATTTTTTGAAGACAGCAATGACATCTCCCCTTCACCATCTCTTGTTCAGGCTGAACAAACAACCCACTCACCTCTCCTGGAGCACCATGTGCTCCAGTCCTCTTCCACTGGACTCGGCCAGTGCCCTCCTCATACTAGGAAAACCCAAATGGCACACACTACTCCAGCAAGATGCTCCCTCACACTTTCCAAACAGAGGGAAACAATCACTTTCCTCAACTTGCTGGAAAACCGTCTTATTAAACCATCCCTGTGTTGAAACTGGAGAAGAACAACACAGTCCCATTCACTCTGAAATGATAAGAAGACTCTTCCTTGCTGCTTGGAGAACCTTCTTGTTCAGCCACACTACACCCTTTCCTTTCCTTGTGGGGCTGCCCCCAAGGAGATAAGCTGGGGAATACCAAACTTGGCTGCTAAGGGAAGCACGTGAAGAACAGCACCACATTGTTTTAACTCTGTGAGTTAACATGGACCAAGTTGCTGCTAGCAAAGAGTTTCAAAAAAAGGGGCAAGGAGATGAAATGAATATTTACAAACACTGCTTTGAGTCTCTTGCTCAGCCATTGTTGGTGAGCTTGAAGAACAGCTAGATCTCCCTTATCTCTACAGCCACATACAGTGTAAGGCTTTGTGTCGTTAACTGTGCAATTTAATATAATGGTTTTATGGTAATGCTGTTGAATGATCTTTTATTATATGAAGCCACTAGTAAGGAGGTCATTATCAGCTTATTTACTTCTATGCCAAACACCATAACCCACGGTACATATCTGGAGGTAAAATGACACGTCCTTTCTGCTGGAGCTCAGAACCTCACAGGGAAAGCAAATTACCAATACATGGCTAATAGTCATGCTATAATCATTTTTAGAAGGATCAGAGGCTACCACGTCCAGCAAAGCCTTGATCGAGCTAAAAGGGATTTAAAAGGCTTTCTTAAATGACAGTCTCCATCAGAGCCCCTAAATTCATCCTTTAGAAGTTGGTGAATTCTATTTTCAGGTTAAATGAAGAAAGATTAAATGAAATTGATCCTAAGAAGAGTTATATTCAGCACTTTCAAAGGCTGATCTATGTTAGTAACATGACAAATACACACTCCAGGGTTCAGGAAGCTTTAATTTCTCTGAACCTACTAATCTGAAGAGGCTTTTCAGGGCTATAACTGAGTGCATAGCAGGACCCCAGGCACAGAAACACCAGCACCTCTCTATGTCATTCCACACTCAGTTCTCTCCAATCCTTTGTGAAATAGTTGAGTTCTCTGATCCCCAGTGTACATTTTGGTTCCTCATGGGCCCAGCTGAGTGTTCTCCTGGTTGGACATCCATCAGGCAGTGCTGACACACAAAAGCTGCATCTGTTGTGCCCTTAACTTGCTGGGGTTGGGAGAGTATCGTTGCTGTTTCTGGCTCAGACCCCACCAGCACACAGTGTGGGTGGACTAATGTACTCCCAGGAGGAGATGCAGTTGCACAGCCTCCAAAATTCACACCATTCCCTCAGTAACACTTGCACACTACCTAGAACCACAGCCCAAGTTAAACATTTCTGACTTGCAAGTCACTTTGCAGGTGCGTGTGACAGATATAACTTGTGCAATCTGTACAGAGCATTCTCAAATAGCTTTGGTTTTGCTCAATGAAGAGTTTATATGCACAAGTGTATATATATCAGGACAGAAATATTGGAATTTAGACACACTTCCACTCTGGTTTGTTTCTTAAAATGCAAGGCTTCTGTTCTGAGCTTTGGAATCTCTTTACATCTATTTAACTTTCCTACATCATGATTCATCCCACAGCTGAATATATTTCTGCTACAAAAAGACAATTCCTTCTCTGCTGCTCCCAAATCATTTTATCCCATTAGGTATCTCCAGGTTTCTTATTTCTTGACCAGCTTTTAATGTTTGGTAATTTCCAATCTTACCATAGGTTTTCTCTGAAACTTAACAGGCTAAACACTTTCCTGTTGCACTAAAGGCTCTAGATTTCAGTCCCTGTAGTGTTCTAGTAAGCGAAGTTAGGGTCTTTAACTAAAGAGCAAGGGGTTTTCCTTCCACTTCCACCAATTTTCATAGCACAACTACAATTGTCCTGAATTATGGTTTTTAACAACCAGCTATTACCTGAAGTGCAGGAGAGCCTGAAGAGTGAGGACAGGTATCTGTGAAAGCATCTCACAGCAGTTCATACTGAGAGCTTCATAATGACATCTGGAAATTATATATTTGGGACAGATAAATTCCTAAGGTAAAAATCTCCAGAGAAAACCTGAGATTACAAATACCTACAGGTTCCATTGACCATGATGGAAGTTAAATGGCTTTCACCACTGTAAATCAGTAGCTTGGTCAGAGCCCAGGCAGAGCCAGCACAAGAGCTGGAAGAAGTCTCAGTTTCCAGGCTCTGCCTGTGTGCCAGTCTTTGCCACCTCCACCATCACACTGAGACGATCTCACTGTGAGCACACCTTAGCAGGGCACTACTGCCAATTCCCACATTTGTTCATTTAATCTCATCAGGTGATTTCTTGGAAGCTATTAGGGGAACATCTCCATTCAAAATAAATTATCAGACAATGGTTTCTCATAAGAGAGCAGGCAAACAACCTTGCAGGTTTAGAGTACAAATCAAAGGATCTGATACCCAGAGATATATGCAATATATGCACATATTATAAAATCTGAGATTAAAAATCGAGTTTCACAATTTGGTGAAGAGATGAAGGGGTTTGACTCAGTTATTTTAAAGCCTCCAGACAGCAGCATTGCTACCCAGATACTCAATCCTCCTCCTGACAGAAGATGCTGTATTCCCATTTGCATTCAATTTTGATCTCTCCCAGACTTCTCATATCTCTCTGAATTTCAGGCTTTGGCTGAGAGCATTAAGGAGAAAAGGGGATAAGCGATGGCATTCACTTCTATTCTGCATTTCCCCAAACACAAATGTGTTCAGATCAAAGCCTGTGACAGAGGCACACCTCCATTCCTACACCATGAGGAAAACCACTTTGTTTCAGGCTTGGATAAAAAGCCAGTGCATTGCAAGATTCTGAACAGTAAAGGCCTTGCCTCTCCTCTTTCTTTTGGCTTAGTGACTTCACCTTTTTCCCACTGTCACTCTCTCTCTCACATATACCTTGCAGCTGGCAACTACTCAAAATATCAAATAAAACAAACTGAGGCTAAGGAGACAGATGGAGACTTCACAGAAATAACCTGAGAGGAAAGCAAAGGGGACAACACCTAATGCTTCTAGGACCTGCACAGAGATTTTTCAGTAAGCAGCTGCTTGAGAAGGCAGCTTGTACTTTTTGTGGGAACACCCACACTGCCCGCTATCTTATGTATACTTTTCCATCATTTCTTATTCATTAATACTGCTGGTTCAAATGCCACAGTTCAGTGTCTGTTCTCGTTCCTGGGCAAGAAGATTCAGATGGAAGGATGGCGGTGTTGCAAGAGCCACTCTCCAGAAACAAAGCACTGCTATTTGGAAATTAAATGGTTAAACTGTATCAAACACAACATGCATCTGTATAAAACACGTCTGGATAACTGGGTTTACACAGACTTCCCCCATTTATGGACTGACTGCCCAGAGTGAGGTTTCTTGGTTACAAGATTAAACGTAAATTACAATAGTGTTTGAATAGGGACCTGATTTGTTACAGCCAAGTATCTGCAAACCTCAGCAGAATAATAATTGAAAAAGAATGCTGAGCTATTCCAGTGGCTGTATTGCACATCTGAGGGTAAAAACCTCAGGACACACTATATCTGAGATAAAAAAAAAATCTAATTTGTAAGTAAATCCTTGAGGGTGGGAGGGTGTTTTTACAGAATGGGTTTACATGAGATTAAGTATGAATTATCACAAACTACCCAGAAAGCAGAATCATTCACTTTCAAGTACCATGCAGAATCTGGCATAGTATTTATATACTTAATAAGCACATCCTGCCTCATGGACAGCAGGCAAGATCTTTCACTGGCTGTTTGGTCTCATTCTGCAGGGATCTAGGAATGATCTGTAGAAACATTCATAAGGTCTGTATCATCAATCACGTATGTCACATCCCCTCGAGCCCTGGAAATGGCTGTCAGTGAACCCTTGGGATTCTCAGGTCTGGAAAGGCTGCAAAGCAGGACTGATTTAAGACAGCCAGGATCAGGGCTGTGAGCTACGAGCAGGCCATGGTTGCCCAGCACCTCCTGTAACAGAGCTCCACAGAAAGGCACAGGCATTAGTTGCAAGACATTACAGTTTCTTCCTGCCTGATATGGTTAAAACATCTTTAAAAAAATATGTGCTAGTGTGCAATATGGCATTAGGATTCTTTAGATTGAATCTAAAGAGGAGATGGTCATGCTCTTCATCCTCAGCTTTCAGTGGGTATTAACACCTGCTGGAGAAAAGCTCAAGAGTGAAGCTCAGCAGACTCCAAAGCTGAGGTCAGAGGTGTCTTGGTCACAGGCTTTGGGACAGCCTGTTCAATTGGTTTGGGCTGCTGAAGTGCAGGTAAAGCCACGTTCCTATCTAGTGATGACATCCCAGTACTAAAAGGAAAGGATTAAATAACTGTCCTGACACAATCATGCTTTTAAGAGCCCTCTATCCTCCATCTGTCACCACTCAAAAGGCAGTTTAACTTGAGGCTCATAAAGGGCAGAAGTCCTCTATTGAACAAGCCAACTTCTGTCCTGTAACACTCAATTTTCTAGGATCCAGCTGGAACCCTCTAAAAGGCTCTCACCATTCTGAGATACAAACACAACTTTGGGATTCTGACCAGGGTGTATTTACACCACTCACTGACTTCAGCAGAGCTGCACCAGTTGACACAACTTGGAGCCCTGATACAGCCTTGGGGATGAGAAAATGATTGAGATTTGCACTGAACCAGCATTTTTCATCTGCTTATTGCTGTATGCAAAATATCCAGCCTTGATTCTTCAGGTTTACCTCAAGTCAGGAGTGGGAATTTTTGTGGCAGTTCTCATTAAAATTTGGCAATGCACCACTTAGCCTATTTCTAGGGGTAAAACAGAGAAGCTGTGATTATTCAAGACATGAACTTATTTTTCCCCCTCATATACTGTGTGGGTTTTGTTAGAAGGTTACATCAAGAAGTTTTATATTGAATTCCATCTTTTCTGTTTGGACAATCACACTTCATTTCACAAGGATTCTGTAACTCTGATCATGTGCCCAGAAGGCTTTTTTGAGCACATAAAATAATACACTTAAAATTTGATTGCTAGACTAAAGAAAAAGAGTTGTGGCAATTCCTGATGGATCAAAGAATCTCCAAATCTTCTAAGTGAATGGTTCCTCAATTATCTTTAAGTGTCCAGGTGACCACAGCAGTCTATGTTAAAGACTCATGACAGTTATAGCTATATCTCCCTAGATATGGATATATGTATGAGACAGATGATATCCTGAGAAAGGATCATTAGACCCAGTTTCTCCCTAAATCATTAGAGCCAGCAGGGGATCGGTTTGACTGACTACACTCAGCTTTTAAAAGAGGTGAGCACAGTGTAACAAGCATGAGAAAATTCCTACAACATTCATGCAGGAAACCATTTACTCTCTCTTCAGTGTCTGTGTTTTTAAGGTATGTTTTAAATAACAGCTTCCTCTCTGCATCTGATCCTATGAGAAAGACCCTTTCTGTATATAGGACAGCAGAGTGTGTTGCCATGGAAATCATTATGATCTACTTAAATTCAACAAATCCAGTCTTATGCGGTATATTCCCTGGACTATCTCAATTTAATTATTAATGTTCTTTCTAAACAGCAACATCTTTCTGCTTTGACAGAAATTCTTATGAGCAGAATGAAAACAATAAACCTGGAAAGCAGAGTTCTTTGTTCAGCTGCAAAACAGGTACAATTAAGCCAGGGAAAAGGCAAACAGCCACCAAGATACCCTGTCAATGAGCTTCAACTCAGACCTAGATGGATCATCTGGAAGGGGGAAAGCCTCACTCAGTGCCTGTGTCCATCATGCCCCTGGTCCCTCTGCTGCGATTTCCAGCAAAAATACCAGCTAGGACAGTGGGCTTTTTTTGCAGAGGGGCATGTCCAGTAGAATCTAAACACTGACCATCAACTTATTTCTGTACAACCACCTGCCTTGTGCTCATTTTCCACTCAAACCACTCAATCTTTTCCCATTAAGTATGTGACTAAACCCAAAGCCTTTGAGCCTCAGGGCAGCTCCAGCATTTGTCTCTTTCCTTCACATGTCACCATGAGTTCTGCAGGTAGATTTGAGGAGCCAGATGGTGTTATTCAGGCTGATTTAACACTGAGGATGGTTTCTTGTGGGTCACATAGTATGGGTGGCTCATGGGTCTAAGTTTAGATATGCACAGAACATGTTCTCCCACGTCCCAACCAGAAGAGGCAGCAGGATAAGCAGAACCTGTTCAGAAGCAGGATGAGGCTCAAGAACCTCAAGGTGCTCATCCATAGAAGGGCCTAAGACAGAGCATGGCCCAGAGAAATCCTGTGGGAACTGCCTGAGGCAGAACAGCAACCTCACCACTAGGGCTGGTTGATGTGACCTCCAGCCCTGGGCACGCTGCTCTCCCCAGTGCTCACAGCAAATGTCAGAGCATTTGTGCTGAAGAGATCAAGACAAAGGTGACTATGAAATATTGTGATGACCAGATAAGGTACTCTTCCTGTAGAGGCTCTGCTCTTTACCTTCACCAGCTGCTTCCCATCTATCCTCCCTGGAAGAGTGTTCTTCTTGAAATAGTATCCAAGGTTCCTGCTTTTACTCCTCCATGACTGCTCCTCAGGGACTGACAGGAGAGCTCTGCCACAAATGAGGCTCATCTATGTAAAACATCCCAGAGCACCCCTGGACTTCTGACCACTGGCTTGGAAATTTCAGCTCAAAATTTGTATTCACACTGCCCTTCCAATGCCCCTCCAGAGAGTGTGCCTCATGCCTGCATCAGGGTCTATCACGTGTAAACCAGAACTGGTAGCTTAGATGGACAGAGGTTATCACTAAGACTACTTCACAGGTACCAAATTAAGAAACTTGCCCCCTTCCCACAGGGGGATTAACAGACCTGATGAATCCAGGCTCTTGGTATCTCCCACAAAACCTGCAGCACAAGCTCTTTCCTCATGTGAGGTTGGTTATTGGTCATAAGCCTCTCTCCAAAACATGAGGCATGAAATGCCTGTAAGTTTTTGGCTTTCCTCTATAAGCACTAACGTAGAGGCTGGAAGCAAGAAATAGAATAAATGAGCTCAACTGAGCTGAATGAAAGGAAGCAGCAGCATGAACTCAACAGAAGTGTTTCCTGTGTAGGAGCTGCGACTGTTTATTGATGCTCATAGCACTGAATTGCCTGCTAGACTCACAGACAGGCTACACACATTGCCCTGGCATCCCTGGGACCTGTCCAAAAAGGCACAAAATTCCAGACATGAGGGACATTCTGTGCAGCTCCTCACAAATAGGTTCTTCAGTACTGGTTTTGCTGTCCTGTAAAATTTGCCATTTTGGAAAGCAAAGTATTACCATGGGCTCCACGAGAGAAAAAGGGGAGAGAGACTGCAGCTTTATTGACCCAGTGATTGATTCCTTCTTTGAAACTGGATGTTTATTTATTAGCAATTAGTGCATTAGCAGTAAGGAACGCAGCAAGTGGCTTTTGAAGAAACAAGCCTTTCCCAAGCATGACACCAGCTGTCCTGTCCTGTCACTGCCAAGAGTAGATCTCCAACTTGACACCTAAGCCTCTGCCTCCATATAAATGTGCATCCCTTCTGAAACACAATCCTTGCTCTTCATTTCTACTTACTGTACAACCAGCTTCTCTCCTTCTTCAGTGCCATCCATGCCCTTCTTCTGGCTCTATGACTGCTTTTACCAGCCTGCAGGTCGCTGCTTTACCACTCAGAGCAAATTAAAAATCCCTTGTACTCCCCTTCTCTTGCAAAATATGTCTACAAAAAACAAAAAGGAGGGTACTCTGCTGAAGAGTTATGCCTGTTCTGAGGCTCATATCAAAAGATGGAGTGGTTCTGTGTACAAAGCTTGGGAAAGTACCACTCATGTTTCTAGCTCTGGAATGGCATTCCAGGTCTGGAGTGTCTTGCCAAGTCCTGCCTGTGGAATGAGCAGGCATGTCCTGTTATCTCAGCCCTTCTCTTCAAAAGCACCCAAGTCATGGGAAGATAAAACACAGTTTTCATTTTGTCACTTCTTCTAGCTCATTCTCACCACTCTGCTCACCATCTGTTTTGCCTGTATTTCATCCATTTAAATCAGGAGCTCCTCAGAGTAGGAATCTTGTCCTACTACACACGTGAAATGCCAAAACAGAGCACGAACACTGTACCAGTAACAGTGACACAGAGGTATAACCAAGGATCATAAATGATTCACCTAGAAGGCAGAGTTGCATGTATTCATACCTTATCTATTTCTCTATTACTACAGAACTTAGGAGAACCAACTAGAGAATAACCCCCTTTGTTTAGATCCTGTAAAATAAAATACTGAGACTTGCTGCCCAAAAGAGTTTGCAATCTACGTAGCATACCAGTGATAGCAAAAGTACGTGGCATCTTGCCTTGCAAAAAAGGCAGCATGTGATTAACTTCAACAACATGGGTGATTTAAGTGAGATTTTGCCATATGAGTGTTTTGCTTGCAAAGAGCCCAGTTACATGGATACATCCCTCCATCAGCCATTTCACCTCAAAAGACCTACCTGAAATCTGAGTGGCCCTGATCAAGTCGGGGGACAAGTGAACAGAAGGAAACCCAGACTTGGATCCTTGCTACCTAATGAGGACATAGAAGGAATTTTCACATGCAAAGGTTCTACAGCAATCCAAAGTGGCCAGTACTTCTGCAGCACTCAGGTTTTCACCCACCTTTATGATCAGCCTCAAAGGTCCCAAGATAGCAGCCCTGTCTGCTGAGAGCATGCAAGCAGAAA
This sequence comes from Sakesphorus luctuosus, assembly GCA_013396695.1. NCBI lineage: Eukaryota > Metazoa > Chordata > Aves > Passeriformes > Thamnophilidae > Sakesphorus > Sakesphorus luctuosus. Next base: position 64,818 of record VWZD01006239.1, read on the forward strand.
GGCAAATGCAGTGCTCAGTACTCAGAAGGAACTGCCCAAAAACTAAAAAATAAAGTAAAAAATGGTATTTTCTGTTTAAATCCGTTAGTACATAATTGCCTGTATGAGAATTTCTGTTTCAGAGCTGAAATGTTTCTGTGGATTGTCTGATGTTTTGTGGACAGTCAGTCATCTGTGGACCACAGGTTGAGTACCTTGGATATAAATCTCCCTGCTGGGACCAGGAAACCACTTATAGGCAGTGTAATGCCTGACTTAGTAGCCTGAATTAGGCAGTCTGGCTGTGACATCCTACTGTCTGTGACACTGAGGATCTGAAAGGGAAAGGTCATTATTCACAATATTTCAGCCTTTGGCTGTTTAACTGCTTCAGGTAGCATGTGTTTAAGTCTGTAATTTTGCTCTGTTCCTCTCACACCCATCACAAATCCGTAAAACAAACAGAAAACACGTTCCCCAATTCCCTTCATCAGACTCTCTTTTATTCATTTATTGATCAAAAAGCCTGAGGGAAATATATTACCCATTACTGCAGGAATACTGCAGTTTTCTGTGGAATACTGGACACCTCCCTTGATCTCCCTGTGCTACAGAGCACACTTACCAGTACAATGGCAGTAAAAATCATTTTGATGACCCAACACTAAATTGAGGCTTCTAAGTGCCTTAATACAGTGAATAGAAAGGGTCCCACAAGGGCAAAATAATGTACAATGGCAGCTGCAAAGACCAAGCCCCTTGGCTATATTCCATGACTTTCAGTTTGGTAGGACTTCCTTCCTTACCACACCAGGACCAGCAAGATGAGTGATGAGCACACAAGAAAACGCTCCTCACTGGGGCCAGGAGCATTTCCAGCACATCTGTGCTTGGGCAGGGAAATGTGGGTCAGGGGTGCCAGAGCTGGAGACAGTGCTGTCCCCTGCAGTGTGATCACACATTCACATTTCACATCAAGGTCATGGCAAATGTTGCACCTGCACTGGGCACTCCTCTGTCCTTTAGCATCACCAACAGGTTCTGCCTCCCAGCAGAGCCAGGGGCTGCAGCAGAGATGCTCGTGGGGGATGGCAGCCACAGAGACCACGTGCTCTTCTCATGAAGGACAACAGCAGTGCAAGGCTGCAGCATCTGTTTGGGGGGGATTACACTACCTTTGGTATAGGTAAAGTTTCTTAGCAAACTCTGCAGGTAGGGCAGGTGGTCTGCCCTTCACACTTCCCAGCACCTGAGTCTACTGCAAACTCATCCCACAGCCTTAGCCAAGAGCTCAAGCCACACTTTGGGTCCTTTGCTGTATTTTCAGATAACTTTACATCGTTGGTGTGAGGCCCTTACAGAGCAACAAATACCTGAATCCTTCACATCACCTGCCAGCGTCAAGTAAATAAAGCAGAGTGTGAAGAAAGGCCCTTCACACACGTGGCATCTATCACCTGAAAGACCAATGCTGACATTCCAATAACCAACCGCTCGGGGCTGTACTATGCTTTCATGAGAGAAGCCCTTGCCTGCTTGAGTGGATCCTGCCTCTGCCTGTCATACAAAAGATGCAAGTTATCATTTTCTACCATCAGATAATATCTGTGATACAACTTTTCCGATTTTGTTTCATTCATAAATTTCTTCAGGCTTCCCATACACGTGAAAAGCAGGAGGAGGAAGGATCTGCTAAGTTTCTTTAAAATGGAAATTCCTTTCTGATGTAAAGATTAAACCTATGCCTGACTCAGTAGCACTATGGATTGACACCAGCTGAGGAAGGGGGTGGCCAATCTCACACACCCTTGCTAAAATGTCATCACAGTAACCAAGAAAGCTGACAGATTGTGTCAGGGAAGGAAATTTCACTCATCAGTCTAAAGAACTCTTTGGTTCCTCTTTGATTTTGTTCAGACCTACCTACTTCCAGGGACAGCTGGAAAAAAGGATGCCTCTGACAGGTCCCCAAATCCCTGTTATTTCCACACAAGACTAGGAATTCCCAGTGAGTATGTGTGAGGCTGCCATGCTCTTTCACATCAAACCATAAGAAATCAGACAGGCCAATACTGATATATTGATTTAAAAGGAAATAATACAGGCAAAAACCCCCATAATTAAGGCTGTGGGGTTTCACCATGAAGAACATATTTAACTGTTTTATAGTAACTTGCAATGTACTTCTAAGCTTCTCACAGCAGGAATTCAAATGCTTAAGTCACACAGCACCATCTCAACTACTGATGATCTGTCTCATCCAGCCTCATTTCTACTGACAGCTCCTTTCTCTGCCACATGTTCCAGAAGGCTTTCAGCAGGCAGTGTGATGTGCCTGACTTTCAGAATCTGAGCCAAAACCTGTATTTCCGTTCTGCATGATCCCAAGCACAAAACCCAAGTTCCATGTTTCTAAGAAAGGACAGGATTTATGTGCCAATACAACAGGCTGCATTTATACATAGCACTTATAACTCCAAAACGCCTGTAGAAAACAGCCAAAAGGTAGAGCAGACCAGTAACCACCCAGGATTGCCAGTGCTGTGCACTGTAGCTGAACTGGACAGCAATAACTAAGACAGACCCCAAGTCCTTCTCCTAGAGAGGCCTCTGCTACTTGAATCAAATAGAATCTCCTTTGAAAAGAGTAACAATAAAGTGTAGATGGTAGGACATGCCACTGGTCCCTTCTGATTGGTCTCAGGGAAGACAATTCAGCACACTTCATTACACTCCACAGATGAGGACACTGAGATACAGGTGCTCCAGGATGTCCTTTGAGATGTACTCAGAGATGATGAATAAAAAAGGAGCAGTAATTAACCCACGAATAATAATGTTATCCCGTTCCAGTTATTGTGACATAGGAAAAATTAACTCCAAGATGCAACAATTGCAATTACAGTGATCCTTGGTAGAAAAGTCATCTGTAATCCACTACCATGGGGGGGAAAAAAAATCTGATTTTGTTTTCATTGAAGTGAGTGGAAAAAAAAATGACCTGGGACCAACAGAGAAAGACAATGAGCTCTTATAGGAAAAAGATATCCAGGGACAGTATTATTATTTTGTTTTGCATTTATAGTAAACTTCAACTTTAATACATAACTATGGCAGTATGAGATGGCACTCTGAAGTTAGCATTTCTCTTCTGGGGGTTCCCAGCTCACAGCTCTGCAGGCAGAACAAAACCAGCCAGCACTCTGGATACCAAGCCCAAACACTAAAGGTGAAATGAGGTTTGCAGTAAACTGCCTGACTTCCCACTGAAACAGGTGAGATGTGTTCACAGGCTCATCTCCTTCAGCAACATTTTAGAACTAAAAAGTGCTAGGATAGAGCCAGTAACAAACAAATCAAAGACAGTGGAAGCAGCAAAGCACCCAAGAGCCAAAGCAAAGGTTTGCTTTTTGTTTCAAAGTCCTTTCTGTTAGCTGAGTCATATCAGACATAACCCCTGTGGAGATCAGCAGAAGTCGTAACAGCACAAAGCAATATTCACAGTGTGACTACCCACACCACAGCACTTTCCTCATAATCCTTATCAGCTAACAAGATTTAATGAAAAAAACCAACAAACAGACAAAAGCAGAGGGAAAAGGCGCAAGCAGGTGGCCATTCTACTTAAAGCAAGGCTATCTGTACTGATGGATGAACTAGTGACTCATAATGAGATGGGTAAACCAGATTACATAGATTAAATCTTTGTCATCATCCCAACGTGAAGACCACTGTACATCAGGGAGTCAGTGATCCACCTAAATTAACCTGAATGGGTGGAGGTCTGTGTTGTGCTGCAGGGGTATCCTGGCTGTCTGGCGAGTATTGGGATGTATCCCTTGGATGCAGGATCAAGTCGCTCATCACCTGAAATTAAACCATCTCAAAGTGTAGCAACAAGCTCTCCTGCGAACATCCTTTTCATTTGGCAGTAGAAGTCATGAGTGGAAATGCCTTTAGAAATAAAAAGAACATGCTCTGAGAGCTGAAAAAATGAAAATGTAAGGTAACCTTTCCACAGACAGATCTACATGGTGTACTGCATCAGAGTGAAGGGCTCTTCCACATCAGGCAGCTCAGGGTTTCCAGCATCTGGTGGAATGTAAGATTATTTATACTTTCCTCTTTGTCTTTGCAATGTTAGCTCTAGCAAATGGTGTCTTGGCAATATATAGAGTACAAGTTTCTTGCTGGGATTGTAACAAATCAGCACTTCCTGGGGCAAAATACTCTTAAAGCATGGATGTATAGTAAGCTGTGCAATGGAAGTGGTGACCAAGCTTTGCTTGCCCTAGGTTTCCTTGCAAAATTCTTTTTTAATTACTACTGTGATTACTAAATTATTAATATTTGCACTGCTTATTCAAATTGTTATTTGCTTTTGGAATTGTTGTATAACAAATAATTGGTACTGCCCTCTACACAGGTGATTTCATGATGTGACATGTTATTTATGAATAGAATGGGCAGGTCTGTGTGCTCAGCTAATTACCTGACTGGTCAACTGCTCCCTGTCCTACCCCTATCAGTTTTTACCCAGTCCATGTGTCTTAGATGAAATCATCCGTGTATATGTGCATGTGCTGAGACAAGTTAAACTACCATCTCTGCGTAGACATTCTTTGTTCTTGAGGATTAGCTGGGTTACATCATGACAGGGTTTCTTCAAAGTGAAAATTAGACTAGTAGAGAAGAAAGACAAGCTGCCTTGGACAATACATGCTGTATTTCACATTGCTGGCAGAGATATCTGCACAAGTTATACTGTTTAAATGAAATCTTTTAAATATTTAACACGCTTTCCCAGAAGGAAGTGCAAGCCCAGTAATGTCTACCAACAGCTACAGCTGAATCCAGATGACAGACCTCCAGCAGCTAAATTCAACTCTAGAGTCCCCAAAAATCTTCATATCTGACAGCCACCCAATGTCTTAATGATACAGAGCGCTAGCTAAGATCAAGATGAGTTTTCCTTTTGATGTTTCATCTCATATGGCAAAAGAGACCTTGAAAATGCTTTTTCAATGCTGGAACTATGCTGATGGTGCAACATCATGGCACGTTTCTTTCAGACAAAGAAAGTGACAGGCCTTCCCAGACCCTCCACAGTAACTTAAGAGCACAACAGATGTTCTCCCGAGTCTGCAGATAGAGGTATGAGACACAGAAAACTGGCAAATGTTTTATCTGATTCAGAATACTAACCCTGCCCTGCTACGTTTCCAGAAAGGAGATCAGCCATTCTGCTGCCCCACCTTAAGCCTGTAATCTCCTTCCCCCAGGAATTTTCCTAATGCCATTAAAAATGCCCTTTTCTCACTAAACCTCTTCTCAGGTAGGGGATGAACATCATATACCTCGAGCTTGCTCCGTTATCCCCTGTGGCCTGGGAAGAATTTTCAAGGAATATCTACATGTATTCCCACTTCCATCCTTGGAAAAGCTGTAGGAGGACAAGCGCAAAGATCCACACGCTTCTCCTCCCAGGCTGATAGGTTAAAGGTAAATCGACACCGTCTTTTGAGAGGGTGGGCGGCAGGTTGCAAGGAGGAAAGGAATATTTGGTATTTCTTTTGCAAAACAGAGAGAAGAAAGCAGCGGCCGCCGCCTCTCCCACGCCCCCTCGCGAGCCCCCAGCCGCGCCGAGCCCGGTAACAAAGCGCCGCTGCCCAAATCCGTGTCCCTTTTCCCACGCGCGGACGCTCCATCCCCGCCCTGACCCCGAGCCGTGCGCTGCGATGTCCCCCGCGCTCCTCCTGCCCTGTCACCTTGCGCTGCACAGGCGGCCGCGCTCTGCCCTCCACCGCCTCGCTGCTTTTCCCACGCTGGAAAATCCCGCCCAACCCACCTGCCTCCCCCGCCGGGCACCGACAACAACCTGCTAAATTTATCCCGGTATCCACAGCAGGGGCGAGCGGGACCGGCGGCGCGGACACCGCACACAGACATACACACACGCGCGGACAAGCGGACAACGTGCCGCAGGTGCCGAGCGGCAGCTACTCACACCACTAGCCTGGAGATGATCCATGAGACCATGGCGCTGCCGTGTGCCGCAGGGCTGGCTCTCCCGGCAGGGAGGGCTCGCCCGGTGTGCTCGCCCGCCGCCGGCCGCCGCCCGAGTGCGCGGGGCGGGCGGCTCGGCCATCCGGCCCCGCAGCCTCAGCGCAGCCTCACTGGCGGCGCCGCCGCAGCCAACGCGCAGCCGGGCCCGGCCGCCCACACTGGGCAGGGCCCGCGGCCGCCCCCCGGCAGCAGGAGGAGGAGCAGGAGGAGCCCCCCAAGCTCCCTGATCCCGCCGGACGCCCCAGCGGGAGACCCCCGGGCGTGCGGCAGCTGTCGGGTGCGGGGGAGTCCGTGCCCCACCCGTGGCACCGGCAGGGGCGGCTGAGCTTCAGGACCACCCGAAGCCAAGCAGGACACGAGGGAAACCCTGTGGCCTGTTCACATCAAAATAAGGGCAAAGCTATGGCTCGATGGGCGTCCTCGATGTACAAAAAAGTGGGATTTCCCCACAGCCCCCACAGTTTCCAGGCACAACCGACAAACGATTAGCCACACGATCCAGGTGAATCCCATCAGTGTCAGGAATGGCACCCAGCAATTTCTCCTTCACATGAGTTTTCATTAGGGGCTCAGGGCTGTCAAGACCAATTTCCTGAGCAGCACCTGCCCACACACAAAACAACAGATGTTGGCTTTACCTGCAGGTTGTTCTTCCTTAAGTTTCTTTTGGGTTCTTCTTATTTTTATTCACTGTGCTGGCACATGCGAAATGTGGTTAGACTGCCAGGAATCGCCTTTCCCTGCTTTGGTTCTTTCCTTCGATTGGAAGCACCCTTGCCCAAGGCAGTTCAATGATATGGTTTAGTCTCACAGCAATCCTGAGATCTCAAGTTTGCCACAAGTCCACCCGCGAGCTTCTCTTGGAGGACATTCCATGGAGCAGCTGGCTTGGGTTTTGGCATTAGGACCAGGGCCCCAGCCATCCTGGCTGCACGGCAGGATCCCTGCCTCCATGCCCCACACACTGATCTTTTTGAGGACTGGGCATCTGCAGCAAATTTTCCCTGTTATTCTGAGACAGAGTAGTTGAAAGGGGCTGAAAATCCCTAATGTATCATGAGTAATGTGTGCGGAGCTCTTGTAGGGAGGGAATGAACATTTGAAATAGCGGTAGCAGAGCTAGGAGCTGATCACAGACCTTTGCGGTCCCAAGTGGCCACAAACATCCTCACAGTCCTGTTTCCACACAATATCCAGCCCATATTGTAGAATCACAGAATAGGTTGGGTTGGAAGGGACCATAACGATCATCTAGTTCCAACCCCCTGCCATGGGCAGGGACACCTTCCATTAGACCAGGTTGTTCAGAGCCTCATCGAGCCCCATCCTCATCTAACACCTTCTGTTCAGCTCAAAGTCCTCCATAACGGGATTGTGATAGATAAGTGATCAATATAAATTTTCCTTGTTAAATTGAGTTGATGATTTGATATAAAGTTTTTGTATCGGTTTTAATAAAGCAAAGTTTGTCATGTCATTGTGATTAAGGCTCTGCCGCTTTTAAGAAATTTTGCAAGGCCCGAACGCAGAACCAAGTACTTCTTTAAATGTATTTTGTGTATGCTAAAAATTGTTAACTATGTAACCACAAAGCTTAACCACTAGTCTTGGAATATTTCCCCAGATGTGTCTTGTGATGATTTCACCTTAGTCTTATATGGAAGTCTTATACCTTATGATTCCTATTAGGGGTGTGGAGTTTCTATGTAAGATTAAAATTAGTAAAAAGATGTAAACTGGACATGCCTAAAATTATTTTGGGACCACCATACGATCACCTGAAAAGAAGGAGGACATCGATCACAAGACAGATGAAGCCGAGAAATAGACGAAAATAGAAAAACCCGGATTAAAACGAGGAACTAGCCACCGGCTTGTTGTTTCCACATCAGTCATGATCACTGGCCAAAGCTGCAAGGACTAGCTGAAAATAGAGACTAAGAATGGAAAAATCAAGCTAAAAAGAGGAACATCCATGGTCTATAAAAACAAAGCCTATACCTTGTACTCCTTGCGAGCTAGCTGGGAGCACTAGGCTCCTAAGCTGGTCGCCCAGGGCATTTCCTAGGATGTCCTGTTTGCTTATTTGTCTAATAGTTGCTGCGGTAAATTATTTGTCTACTGTTACTGCAATAAATTACTAAAAATTAAGTTTTAAGTGTTGGCCTCAATAATTCGGTCAATTTTACCTATAACAGGATCACCTTTCTTTATGCAGACTCTGCATCTGGTCCCCAGAAAACCAACACGTCTGGAGATAGACAGAATTAACAACCCGTAGTCTTCAGCTAACGCTGGAAGCATGGACATACACGTAGTTAAAGTTCAGCACCTCTAAAAAGTAATTTCTCGGGCAACATCCACACCGGCCGTATTGGTGCCCTCGCCGCAGTGGGTCTGTTCTTCCAGCAGGGGGAACTTCCACCCCGCGCTGTGACCCGGAACGCGCCGTCCCCTCCGCACCCACACCCCGGGTACTGCAGCGCTTCTGTTCCAAACACCGGGATTTGGGGTTACAGACGGGCTGGGAACCACAGCTGCAGGGATGGGGCCAGCACCAAACACTCCTGCCTCGGGGACTGCAAGGGCCGACAGCGGCAGCACCGCTCCAGCCAGAATTCTGACGGCTGCACAGGCAGGGCTGGGCGGTCCGCTGCAGTACCAAAGTGTAAATTAGCTGCCTTTCTCTCTGCAAGATCTGCCTTCTCTCTAAAAGAAGCCATTAGGTCATCCAGCCCAAACTCTAAGGCAGTGAATCATCCTGTAGCTGTCCTGCTTGTGTATCATAGCCAAATAAGTACTTGGAAATCTGTTATCCAAGACTTTTCTTGTGTCCAGACTATTTAGTGTGAGATTTTAGACTGCACGTTGGCAGACACTCCGCAGCATTAGTACAGTTAAGGACGAGATATTATCAAGTACAAGGCACAGACCTCTCTGCACTGATATTTGTGTAATCACCACAGTACACAGAACTTGCCACTTGGTACTTGCGTATTTCAAGAATAGAAATATGGACCAACAGGAGAAAATACTGGATCGTAGAGAGAGATAATACAGGGGACAACACCAAAAAGCTGCAGCAAAACATTTTAGTGTCCAAGCCTCATGTCCTTTTGGCTCCTTCCAGCCTCTTCCAGCTCACCATGTTCCCTGCAACTATTGCCAGTTGTCATCACTGCTGACTCTTTTTGAGCAACAACTCAGAAAGGCTTGAAGATTATTTTTCTGCCTGGCAGCTCTGTCTGACGGGGTAAGCAGGACATGGGCCCCTCTTGTGCTACTGCTTTGTACACAACTGACACAATCATCCCCTCATGATTGTTGACTGGTAAGCCTCAAATGCACACAGGTAGTTAACAAGGTATTCTGGTGATGGAAAATCTGAAGAGCCTGACAATGTGAATGCAGGGAGCTTTACTGAAACAGCTGTTTGGTAAACAGGGTGAAGGAGAGAAATGCAGCTCTACCAAGTCACCAGTGGAAGGGTGACAATGCCCCCTACCTACTCCTCGCGAGCTGTGTCTTAGGAGAATTCACAGCTCTGAGACTGAGCTCGGCATGTGACATCCCAAGCATCCTGGAAAGAGGCTTTGCTGGAAGAAAGCGAAAGGAACTTTGCTGTTAAATCACTTTATCCAGTCTATAAAAAACAACGGAGAGACACAAGAAGGCTTAAAGCTGTAGGAACAACTATGAATTAATTTACACAGCCAGCTCAGCAGAGATGCCACGCAGTGTTAGTGGAACATTTTGAAACAGCTTTAGCAGTGGAAGAAGGGCTGGCAGTGAAAACTCCTACACAGATTGCACCATTAGATGGTTTGATCTCTATTCCCCAAATTAAAAAATAAACCAGCTTTGTTAATGAAGGCAGAGCCACCACCCTCATCCTAAATACTAGGCACCTTTCTCCTAGCAACTACTTTCCCTGAGCAGTTCACAGCCATGGAGAAGTCAGACCCGCTAACAGCTCTCTCACAATCAGACTCATTCCTCTCTGGCCCAGGGAGAGGAGATCTCTGCTCACAGCTGAACAACTGCCAACCCAAGACTTCTTAGAACAAGAAGAGTCACTGGCATATATGCACAGGGCACTCTGTCACCAAATCTAGAAAAGGCCAGTAAGTAGCAAGTGCAGACACCTCTTTAGTCCTCCAGTGGATTGAACCTACACCAGAGGCATTTCAGAACAGTGTCAGAACAGGCAATCTAGCCAGGAAATGTCCTCAGGGATAGAGAAAAGTATCAGACAGGAAACCTGTGGTGATGTTTGGGTGCTGAAGTTCATGTGGCAAAACCAGAACAACAAAATTAATATAAAAATAAATAAAATACACATTCAATAGCCACAGTGCACACAAATATTTTGTAGTATTGCTACAGCATCTAAAAAGTATCAGAAGAAAGACAGTTTGATCAGGAAATAAATATTCTGCACCCCACCAAGGAATTCACACAAACACACACATATGTATGTATATGTATAGATACATATACTCAGCCTCTTGAAAGAGAAATATTTGGTGTTTCCACCCAGTGGAACAGAATGAGTGATTCCTTGCATTTATCTCCTGACTTCTACTTTGGAAGCAAAGCAAAAGAAACAAATAGATGAAAACCTAAAGAGGTAACATGGACATTTAGAGCAAAAATCCAAGAGGAATGCAGATCCTGAACACAGTAATGAAAAATGCCCATTTCTAAAACTATAGCTTTAGTAACAAATAGAGAGCAGGCAGGAAAAGGTTAATCCTACTCTATGGGCAGTATTGTCAAAGCACAAGGAGACAGTCAGCATTTCCTGGCTGCCATTTTCATCTTTATTATTGAATTACTTGATTCAGAGCTATAGCCATTAGCAAAGAAAGATTAAGAAATGCCTATTTTGTCTCAAAAGTGATGTGGTCTGGCATTTGGTGTGGAACTGTGATTTCTGAGAAACACTCTTGATTATCAATGACTCACTACAAGAGCTTGGAGAAAACATGGAGACCAGTGTGTCTGAATGTATCAGTTGGCTTTAGGTAACCAAAGTGGGACAGCTTAGCCCCAAATATTCTAATACAAAACTCTGCAGCACAGAGTTCAGCCACTAGTACTCAATATCTCAAATAATAAGCTCTGAATACCTCAAGCTGTGCTTCAAAAGTGTCTTCTGAGTAGCCTGTTCTTCACTTCCCATATCCTCTTATGTAACTTACATGAGACAAGATGCCTCTGTCATGGAATAAATCCATGTGTCTTATATGAATTCATTAGTGGTTCGGAGGCATCTGCAGACCCTCCAGTTCCATGGGAAACCATCCCAGTTCAGCAAGTTTTCCTTTCTACTATTTCAGAATCATAGAATCTTAGAATACACTGAGCTGGAAGGGACCCACAAGGAATGAAGAAAATGCATGGATCACAGCATTTTATAAATTGATGGAAAAAGGGATTGTATCTCAGACTGGGACTTAATTTTTCAGCCTTAAAAGTCAATGAGGACATTACTAAATTACCACTGTTATTACAGTACTTCTGACAGTCAGATTAGTTTCCTTGGTCCTTGTTAGCTGCTACCATCTTTCCACCTCATGTCTCCAAAAGATCTGCCTGTCACTGCTTATGTCCTAAACATCCTGCTATGGACAGCATACAACTGAAATGTAAAAAGTTCAATAAAAAACCCACTATGTATAAGCAAAAAAAAAAAAAAAAAAGAGAGAGGGGGAGAGAGAGAGAGAGAGAAAGAACTGCAATAGTGACTTTGAGTAATAAGACTTACTGTCAAAACCAGAAAACAGCAGCAACATCAAGCCTATTTTAGCTTTAAAACAGAGCATTTAATGGCCATTGCAAACTTATGTGGATGATGCACACTGAGTCAAGTCTAGAGGAGGGCTACCATTTAAATTTGCTGGTGTGTATTCCTGTGTGCCCTAATTATCAGCTACCACCAGAGAGGAGATGCTGAGATGCACAGTGGGTCTGATCCAGTGGGTCAGTTCTTATATTCCTGCACTGGAAGGATGGGCTGTTTTGAATTTTATTACTGTGTAGTGTTTAATGATGACAACAACAGTGAATGTACAGAAGGATGACTTGACCATGTTCTTGCCCCTAAAGCAGACATAGAGAGAAAGGAGCAAAGCAATTAAGTGCCAGTGTGAATGTGACATTTGCTAAAGAGGGATTTTGAGATAAATATGGTCAGTGCATGGCCTTGAGGTTTCACTGAGGTGCCATGGAAATGGGAATGCTAACGATAACAAGAAGCTGTAAATAATGAAAGGGGCCCCTCGGATGAGAAGGGAAGTTTCCTTTGAGGAAACAGAGAAGGAATGTGCAGGAGGCTATCAATAGCCCTAACTGTGTCAGGAGAAAGCCAGAGGATGGCTGCAGACTGGTCCTATCTAGAGACATGCTGTCTTCATGGAGTGGTGTAAGAAAAGAACTGAAGGCAGTAAGAGAGGAAAGCACTGTGGGCTTCTTCACCATCCCTTGCTGAATCACCTTTAACCAATTAATTTAGTTTATGGGGACTGCTCTGTTTAGCAGTATCCTGTACACAAATGAAATCACTGAGCAATTACTAGGCTAACAGGGCTGTGTAAAAACATGTTTTAATAACTGTATAAATACTACTTCATGGTAAGTTTTAATAAAAAGCTGCTATTGACCTTCAGGATCAATTTAAATCCCAGCACAAACCAGGATGTGGTTTCAGTTTTGCTGAGAGCCCCGAGGGAGGCAGAAGGAGCTGCACTGGCACACCTGGCAAAGATGCCTTCCCATAGGAGCTGCTCAGAGGTACTTCAGGTGAGCAGCAACCTTGCTGTGACTGCACTCATTTCTCCAGGGGTATTCCCATACCTTTTCCAGGACTTTCCTCTTCCTCCTGCCATATACCACAGTACACCTGTGTCTCCCACATGTGTCCTGTTCTGTTGCTCTCAAGGTGTGTAAACCACCCACTGCTTTACAACTGCTTTGTCCTCAGTTACAGATGCAAAGAGAAATGCTGAGTGTCAAAGCATAGAGCATATTAAAGAAACTGACTCCCATACTATGTAAAGTCATGAACATGAAATTCCACCACACTAAGCTACTTCCAGTTCTATTTAATTCTGGAAAAAGTAAAAAGCATGTCAGGGAAAAAATGCCTCTTTATATGGACAAATTATATAACTAAATTTTTTTCTCTGCAGTCAGGGTATATGAAAAAGTTGCAGCATCATCCTCCTTGTCTCCCTCTCATTATGGTGCAGTAGAAACACAAATTAATTGCCTTCTCAAGGATAAAAAAGGCTACATTCCAAAACTGAAACACAGGGGAAAAAAAGCAGGACCCAAACAAACAACTTAAGTGCTTCAGAAAAAAAGAACCCCAAACAAAAAAGACAAAGGGAAAATGCAACCATTGGGATAACAGTTTTCAAGTTACCTTCTACAGGTTATTTATGAGGCCCCCATCCCTGTATGTGTTACTCACTTTTTGAAGCTTTAGAATACCTCACTTTAATGTCACCATTAATGAGACCAGGTAACAGTTTCTTCACTGGTACCTGCCTACAGCTCACACAGGTGAGAGTGAGAGGTGTGGGCACTGAACACAGAGCACTCCCAACAGCTGACATGGGAAGTGAAAATACTCTAACACACTTCTGACCATGTGCGTCTGACTGAGGAATGCAGTAGGTTTTCCCCACAAACAGTGACCCAGTCCATCTGCTTGGCACAAGATTTGAAAAAGCTACAACTGAAAATAGAAATCTGGACTCCTATCATAACCTTCAATATCATAAGGTATTCCGATGAAGAGAAAAACAGCCAACTGCTTCATTTTTTTTAATAGCCTCTGTGCTCAACCCCCATTTTCCATACCAGTCTCCAGCCAGAAAACTGCAAGTTCCAATCTCTCAAGTTGCTAAAAGAAGGATTTGCAAGCACATGTTCTCCCTCCACAATCCAGTAAGAGACGTTTAATCACACTGTATGAAGGTGATGGAGTGTCTTCTGTGCTCTCTTCTCCCTCAGACCCCAGTCTGGCCACCCTCTGTTGGAAATGCTTCCCACATCTATTACAGCCCAGAGATTCTCCAAGTTCCACTGAAATGAAATGGACAAAGTACAGGCAGTGAAAAGCACTGCCAACAGCAGGACTGTGAAGGTGTATCTGTATCCCATGGGAAGTGTGCCCAGCACATCATATGGTCTTCCCAGAACTACCCTGAAACCAGCCTGGGTGCTGATAAAGGTGCTGCTGTAGGAACACAGAGCTTACTCTGAGACAGCCACACAGGGATGTGCTCAGGAGCCAGGGGGTGACTGTCAGCTCCTGCCGAGTTCCACACTGCTGAGGCTACACCTGACTTCGTACAATAACTCATTTAGGTTGGAAGTAGCCCATGGAGGTCATTGGGTCCAACTTCCAGCTCCAAGCAGAGCCAGCTTTGAGACTGCATTACCTTGGGAGGAACTCCTCTCCAGCTAATATTTTCTAAAGTAGTCTAGACATGCCTTTGTGAGCTGTGGCAGTTAAAGTGCAGTGGGAGATGACATAGTTTTAACCTTCCAACAGCTCTGTAGAACCGGTGTGGTGGATTGAGGCCTGAAGCTGTCTTAGCACTGAGGTTGTCTCCCCTGGTGCCAGCAGCACAGCAATCAGAGCACTGTGCAACAGGTTGTGTTACAAACCTCTTAGGTCAAGGCATTGTTCTTTTGGATGGAAAATTGGTTCTGCAGAAGTCAAGCCCTTTCTTTCTATTCACTGTAGGCAAGAGGATTTCAAATGCTGGGTTTGGGCTACAGTAAACACACACGGTGGGCAGCTGCAGCCATTACTTAAGAGTTAATCCCTGTAATATCCTTTGTTAATCTAAGTACAGTGATCAAGTGGCATGGAACATATTCAACATAAACACAGGGCACATGTTAGATTAACAGGATTACCTGCTGTTGAGGGTAATACTAACTCTATATTTATTCAGCACTTCTCTGAAGAACAGAAGGTACTTTTAAAAGGTGGGTAAATATTTGTTAGTCCCAGGGGGTAAAATGTAAGTGCAAAGAGGTTAAGTCATAACACCAGTTCCACACAGTGAACCAGTAGCACTAGTCCCAGGCACATGCTTTAACTCAGCATTTTTTAAGCCATCAGTTGGTATGACCTGCTCATGAAGTCCAACAATGACAGCACATCCTGTTCTCTTGTGCTTATAAAGCAACATTTCTATTGCCAGTTAAACCTCCATTTTCACTACTTGCTGTTTGCTAACTTTGAAAGAGTCTACACAAGTGTATTTGGGGAGCAAGCACATAGTTTACAGTGGTAAATGTAAAAAAGGGCTCATTCTTTCCTTTGCACTGTTCATGTCTAACACACTGTTTTGGAATATTCAAATGTAATAATTCAGAACCATTTATAACTTCCCTGGTGACTTTTCTAGCCTGTGCTCATAAGTGATTATTTTGTATTCTTCATGTACAAACAATTGATGAATTTAAAGTAATCTGATAAAATAATGAACTTGAAGAATCAAGCTTTAATTTTTTTCCCTCTTTAAAAGATCCTCTATGCCCACAACCAATTCCTGTGATTCCTGTCTATAGACATTATTCCTCTAATGATGGTAAGGTCACTTGTACCACAGGAAACCTGCGAGCCCTGAGCATACACTGCACTCCTCATTAGCTCGTTAGTGCCTCACACCAGCATTCACTTGCAGGAGCTCTCAGTGAAGAAAAAAACGCGGAAACTTCAATGCCTACCTAATTTGGGCAACAATGTGTAAACCAGAGTAGCACAGACACCATCCTGCTTTATGTTTGTATCTAGTTCAGCATTTACTCTTACAGAAAGGGTGGAACATAAGGAAATAATCAGGGACCTCTATGGCAAATGAGGAAGATCAGGCATCTCTGAGGGACAATTTGTCCCACTTATTCTAGACATCTATTTTAGTATGAATCTCCTACTGGAGATGTCTCTCTTCGCTCCCTGAAGAGTAGGCCTAGACAACAAGATGCCTGCTGGTGGATGAAGTTCATTAAATGCCTATTTTCTGTACTGGCAGTTTGTGACCTACATGTTACACAAAGTGAGACACATCCTACCTCTGCTGCAACCAGAGGCACAATGCTAATCATCTCGTGGTGTGAGTCAGGGAACCAAACACCTGACATGCAACCCATGCCTGCTAAAATTCAGAGCCCTCCAATGAGCTGCTGACTTATTTTCTGACACTGCATTTACTAAATCCCTTTCAGCCTTGCCAATTATTTCAATTACCTAAAATATTTTCCTGCTTGCCTTTCAAACGAGTCCATCTCCAACCATCCCAAGGTAGACAGACAGGTTTTAAGTTACTCTTCATTGTTTATAAGTCCAAGTTTGTCGGACAACAGAAACAGCCTGGAGTAATTTATATTATGTAACAGCCTGGAGTAACTTATGGCTGTCTCTCTGATATTCTCAGTAGAAAACTGCAGCTGTAAATTTCATTGTGTTATAATTTGGAAATAAGAGTAAGGAGCAGCACTAGAAACCTATGCTGCTGCAGCAGTTCCTCTGCAAAGGAAACTGGAAAATGTAATTTCCATTTTTTGGACCACTGCAGTTAGATAATTATGCCATTTAGGGCACTAGATATTGGGAAGCAGGAAAAGTTCAAATTATGCTTCTAAAAAGAGATGAGAGACAGGACAGATTGCAGTCTTCCTTTTACAAGAAGACAAGGCTGACATATGATCTCTTAAAAAAAAACAGTGGATGAAATTCCTGGTTTCACTGGAATCAGGAATCAGCTTCAGAATCATTGTTTGTATTTTAGGCAAACCTCTGCTGCCAAAGGCTGGGGTTTGGAGAGCAGTCTCTGACAGCTGTGAAGAGAGATGGGTAGGGAAAGGGCACTCGGAAGTTTCACTGACATGTATTTGACTTGGGGAACGTTATAGAGAGTAGAAAATTACTAAGTGGTTTACAATGACAAATACAGTGAGTGATATAATTACCAGTACAGCTGTACTGCAGAGTTCAGCCTGGAGTCCAGTTGCCACCACAGTGGCCTCACAACTGCCCAGCTGTAAAGCAGCACTATTACATTTTTCTAAGCTGAAGAGAAATTACAGTGCCCATTCCTGATTTCTGGACTGAGAGCATGTGAAAGTTGGGAGCCAGTTTGATGGCACAGGTGTGTCAGCTGCTCTGAATATATATATATATCCTTCCCCTGTACTCTGCGTTGATGAGGCCACACCTTGAGTGTTGTGTTCAGATCTGGGCCCCTCAGTTCAGGAAAGATATTGAGGGGCTGGAGCGGGGCCAGAGAAGAGCAACGAGGCTGGAGAAGGGACTGGAGCACAAGCCCTGTGGGGAGAGGCTGAGGGAGCTGGGGGTGTTTAGCCTGGAGAAGAGGAGGCTCAGAGGTGACCTCAGCACTGT
Source organism: Sakesphorus luctuosus (assembly GCA_013396695.1). Lineage (NCBI taxonomy): Eukaryota > Metazoa > Chordata > Aves > Passeriformes > Thamnophilidae > Sakesphorus > Sakesphorus luctuosus. Next base: position 82,291 of record VWZD01006239.1, read on the forward strand.
CTGGAACTGCCTGAAGGGAAGTTGTGGCCAGGTGGGGGTTGGTCTCTTCTCCCAGGCACTCAGCAATAGGACAAGGGGGCACGGGCTCAAGCTCTGCCAGGGCAAATTGAAGTTGGAGAGCAGAAAAACATTCTTTGTAGAGAGAGTGCTCAGGCATTGGAATGGGCTGGCCAGAGAGGGGGTGGATTCCCCATCCCTGGAGGTTTTTAAACTGAGATTGGCCGTGGCACTGAGTGCCATGATCTGGGAAAGGGACTGGAGTTGGAGCAAGGGTTGGACTTGGTGATCTCAGAGGTCTTTCCCAACCCACTTGATTCTATGATTCTATTACTCAAAATCTCAACTCTCACATATTATTTCTTGCACTGCCCCTTTTTCTGAAACAGATGACTCAATCCCAATTTAATATTAAATATCTTCTGGGCAAAATTCTTAGCAGCTGCTTCACAATCATGCTTTTTTCCTCTCTGGTATTAAGGTAGCATAAACATTTATTAAAGTTTAAAAGGGAAAGGAAATTTGAAGATTAAAATAATGTTTAATTAGAAGCTATAATGTTCATCATCTTTCAGGTGCACAACACAAAGCAATTCGTAAGAATTATTATTGTTATCCCCATCTTACACAGAAATGAGGTGAATTAAATTATCTGCCTAATGACGCACTTAGTGTTAGATTCCAGATCTGGCTCCCAGTTCTGTGCTATACCAACTAGGTCACATTTAGCAATGTACAATTTTTAAATATTCCCAGTTCTGTATTCACCAATATCTGGGATCTTAATACTGCACTTTGGGTTTTTTCTTCAGCTTCGGTGATACATTACTTCAGCTTTGTTAACATTATATCAACACAATATATAGAATTTAGAAAAAAAAAGTACTTCTCAACATGAAAAGATACTGCATTTTTCTATTGGAATCAGAGTTACTACAGCAGCAGGTGACACTCTGCTAAATATTCATTGCTCCAGTTCAAGGGAGAGTTGGTAAGTGGCTGGACAGGAGAATCAGAGTTAAGAGAGCCAGAGTTCTCTATAAGCAGTGGAAGGACTTCCAGTGCATGGGTAAGAATCAAGTACATCACCCACCCACCCAGACCACTCTCCCATGCAGCTTTGCCCCAGCCACTCTTTCTTAGTGAATACACACTCCAGAACAGTCAAGGTTCTTGTCCCAAAGGCACATACTCGTAACTCACAACAATCACCACTTCTCTCCATGTACAGTCAAAACCTACATTAAGTTATGAAAGCTGAGAGAACTTTCAAGAGAGAACAGGTGATTTTAAATAATCAAAAGCAGCACTGCGAATTTCATCCAAATGATCTTAGAAAAGTATGTAGCAGGCCAGTTCAGTATGAGAACAGTTTTGATCACCTAGTCTAGGACTTACTGACCTGACATCTACACATGCCCAGGGGCCTGAGCTGCTGAAACCTCCTGTCAGATCCACAAGAGAATGGGGTCAGACTTCTTTGAAGGGAAGACACTCAACCACAAGGCAGATTTGTTTGAAAGAAGAAGCAGGATGCACTTATAATAAGTTTTAAGATCCTCTCTGGCAGTGGCAGGGAATGGTGTAAAGGCCAACTGGTCGTTATTTCAATGATGAAAGAGCCTGGGCATTACTAAGTAGCAAAATAGGACTCACATGTCATGCTTTCAGTTTTGTTGTGAGGCTTTTGGAAGTAAAAGTAATTAACAAAAAAAAATTCCACAGTTCATTAAACAACATTGCTTAAAGTTCACTGTATCACTTTAACTTTCAGTGTCTCCTTCTGCAAATCACCAAGACATTCCTGCTGTGGTGGTGGTTTCTAAGACTTGATTGAAATGTACCCATCAAGATAATGTTGATTTGTGTTCTTTTATTAAAGAATGATACCCCCAACCCTTTGATTTATTAAGTGGATAAAGTATTAACACCTGAGGGGAAAGGGCTGTTTGTTTCCAAAACAGACCTTCTGCCTCTGGAGCAGCCAAGGAAAAACAAAATCAGCCTGGAATTACTCACCACACCTTATGTCTAATGATTGGTGGTGGTTATTCTGTAAAAGTTATTGCATCATTCTGTCTATAAATACCTCTTTAACTTTAGAATTAATCTGCAAAATTTAATATCCAATCCCAATCCCCAGACAATACTTAACATCCAATTAAATAATTAAATCATTAAATGTTAAATTAATAGTCAATTAAATTTTAATAATTGATCCTCATTTATCATCCTAAGAGTCCTCTCATGATTTCCTGTTTCTACAGTTGGGTAGCAAATCAATGTCCTATTAACTCATCACTAGCAAAAGAAAGTTATTTCCCACTGCAGAATATGTATGGGAGTGGAAAAGAGTAAGTTCAGCATTTTTGATGGAGTTTTTCCTTCAGGAAGTAAAATTAATTGCATAAAGTTACAATGTCTTTGTGTCAAAATACCTGCTTCCCTCAGCTTCAGAGACACAATATTAACAAATGTAAGGCATAAAATATTCCATTTTAACTTACGGTAAAGAGATAATCATGGAAAAAAAGGACATGAAAATAGTCCTGTCAGTCTTGCAAAGCTGACCCAGGTGAGATGTGCTGAGGTAACACGGCTGGACCTGAGGAAAGAGCACGTACAGGCTTTTATCTTATCATTCTATAACTGGAGTAGGTTGGATATGAGCAGTAACTGACATACTTTACCTACTTAAGGAGTATTTTACCCACATCTGTTTGATGTGGGTGATTAGGAAAGTTTCTGGGGGTCTGTTTTCGCTCACTCTGTGGCATCACATCTCAAGACACACTGGAGGAATGACCTGTTGGGTATCTCCCAGAGCCCTGCTTCTGGTTAGCACAGCTGGTATTTTTGTAGGCTGACCACAAGCACTTCCAACTTTAATTACATGTCCTTACACCTCCATCATTCACCACTAGAAGATAAAGGGCTTCATATTCTCCTTCTGTGTTTGTGCAGCCTCCTGTCCAAAGGGCCTTTGACTGAGGATGGAGACCTTTAAATGTTGCTGTAGTAAAGAGTTTAAAAGCCAGTGCCCTGATCATTGTTTGCTGTAGCTGCACACAGACTTAGAGGTTTATTCTGGAGATGCAGCAGAGCTCTGAGAAACAATCTGCTCCCTCCTATCATGGAAAACATCTGAGGACATAATGCCATGTACTCCCAGGCACTCAGCAATAGGACAAGGGGCACGGGCTCAAGCTCTGCCAGGGGAAATTGAAGTTGGAGAGCAGAAAAAAATTCTTCACAGAGAGAGTGCTCAGGCATTGGAATGGGCTGCCCAGAGAGGGGGTGGATTCACCATCCCTGGAGATTTTTAAACACAGATTGGATGTGGCACTGAGTGCCATGATCTAGTTAATGGACTGGAGTTGGACCGAGGGTTGGACTTGGTGATCTCAGAGGTCTTTCCCAACCCAATCGATTCTATGATTCTATGATGCTGTGACAGTTAATGTTACCTGTGGGTCCTGCTCTGACTAAAACATCTCTTTCTTGCAAAGTGCCTGTGATTGGTGATATCAAATACTTTTGGATAGTGGGAGGCCAATATTCCAGCACAAATATTTGAACAGCACATTCAGATTTTATATTCAGAGAGGTAGGAGTAAATGCCTGAATGTGCAACTGTTTAGGCATAAAATTGGCTATTGAGTTTTATTGCTAAAATCAAATTTAAATTGAATTGTTAAATTCAAATAATTAAATTAAAATCTCAAAGCCTGCACAAGAGAAATTTTCTGTTATTTAATGGTGGCTGAAATGAAGAATTTATTCAAGTGTGTTCTGAAGTTACTGTTTAAAGAGCACATGTTTGCAGAGATTACTCCTTTCCCATGTGGGAGGTAAAGGCTTACCTATTACCAGCTCAACCCAGCAGGCAGAGCCAGCTGGAAAAATATGTCCAAGACTTCTTGCAGGCAGAAGAACAGGCTGGAATCTGCTGTTTTGAGGTTTAATCAGTTCTGCACGTTTACAGCACTTCTTTGTTTTACAGGTCCTTCTGCAGGGGTAAATAATGCAGAGTGAGACAGTTGCACCTGTGCCATTACCATAGTGTGAGCTTGAAAGGAATTTCTGAACATTTTGATGTTTCTGTTGACACACTGTGAGAGTGAGGGTGGGCAGGAACACACAAAACACTTCCAGTAGACATCAGCTTTTGTGGAGACTACTGCAAGTGATGATTAAATAACCAGGTAAGAAAGACAATAGCACTTATTTTTCTGTACTGCATCTTTGTAATCCTGGGTAACATTCTTAAGCTATGCAATAAATTCTGAGATGTTTGGAGTCATAATTTTACATTTTATACATTTCACTCTCTGACACAGGTATTTAGTGATTACCCCAAATTTATAACATTTAAAGAAGCCAGATTGTTTTAAAAAGATGTTTGGTCCTGATCTAACTTCAAGAAATGAAATATTCTAGGGAAGTGAAGCAATTTGCTGATTATCTTCCTCGTTTCAGAAGAAAAATAATCTTACATTATATGGCTTCTACTCAGCCCTTGGGTTTTGAATACCTCTGTTCTTTCAAGACTGAAAGCTTGTTTGTACCCTGGATGCTTGACTTTTGTCCAGGCTTCTGTCAGCTTGTGCCCTTGTCTGCTTTGCCATCTTCTCTTCTGGTCTCTGCCAATTTGTTTTACTTTATATACACTCAGAATGTTGCGTGTTATCGCATGATCCTCTTTCAGCATCATTTCCTATATAAGTGTTTCTTTTCAAGGGCATTCATGGGCGATGTCACCCTGTGCTTGCTTGGCCTTCCAGGGGAATACCTGCCCAAAACATTAAATTCTAAAACACCTTTGCCAACCTTCATGCTACTCTTTGCAAGTGGGACCTGCTCATTCACCAAACTCACGTTGTTGCTGCTCAAATCTCTCCTTAAAGCTTTTCTTTATTCTGGTGCTAATAGGAAAAAAATTCCATTAGACAACTGGAGTGCTCCCAAGAGCTTGATTTATTAGGCTGACTGGTATTGCTTCCTTAATGCCTGACATCCCTCTCCCTGCAGGTATTAATCAGCTCCTTTTTGAGGCAAAAGGTTCTGTGTGCATAAAAACTGAGGGTTTTAAAGAAGGAGGTTATGCAACACCCATATTGTGTGATGTTTGCATTGCACAGAAGCCAGGTGGGGGTTGGTCTCTTCCCCCAGGCACTCAGCAATAGGACAAGGGGGCACGGGCTCAAGCTCTGCCAGGGGAGGTTTAGGTTGGATATCAGGAACAGGTTCTTTGCAGAGAGAGTGCTCAGGCATTGGAATGGGCTGCCCAGAGAGGGGGTGGATTCCCCATCCCTGGAGGTTTTTCAACTGAGCTTGGCTGTGGCCCTGAGTGCCATGATGTGGTAAAGGGACTGGAGTTGGACCGAGGGTTGGACTTGATGATCTTGGAGGTCTTTTCCAGCCCAATCCATTCTATGATTCTATGAAAAGTCTTAATGCCTACAATAAAACAAGTAATTTGGTGGTTTCAAATCTAGCTTGATTTTTATATAACACCTTATCACAAATTCCACTTTGTAGGTCTGGTCTATACAGTAAATATTTAAATCTGAGGAGCAAACATACCTATTTTTTAGTTTCAGTCCCTGCTAACCTCTGGTTCTTCAGGCTACAAGCAGTTGCTCATATACTAATTTTCTATTATTTACTTTTGTTTCCTTGTTTTTCCCTGCAGAGAATCCTGCAAATTATAGTTCATCTCATTCACAGAAGTCACTGGAGGTTCCCTATAGTTCTCATGACCCTGAGATGAGCTCAGTTGGTTAAAACTTGGTTGTAATAATGTCAAGGTCATGGGCTCAATCCCCTGTGTGGGCCATTGACTTAAGAGTTGGACTCAGTGATCCTTGTGGGTCCCTTCCAACTCAGAATAGTCTGTGTGTGAATATCTGTGTGTGAATATCATGGAAATTGGGCTGCCTGATTTCCATGAAGAACAGCAACTCTCTCATCATGGCACACCGGGGAAGATTTTGTGCCTTTTGATTTCATACATAAATGTGTTTGTTCGAATGCAGTGAACAAATGGTCAGTGGAGAGCCTTGATAAAATTGGTGGGAAAGCCTTCAAAAATTAATTTAACACAAGTGTGGGGCTGGATTCTTGGAGAAAACAGAGGATGAGACCAGAATGTGGCAGGAATATCCTGCTGGTGGGATTCTTGGAGCCCAGGTGTCTCTGACGATGGGTGGAACCTTGGAGAAAGCACAGGCTGAGCCCCAAGTTTTCCAGGGAACTGGAGGAGTCAACAGCTTCTTTGCCTTGGCTGCTTTCCTAATTTTTGGTCTCCTTCCTCCAACATGCTCTGGTGGGAAAGTCTTGTGGTAAAGATGGGGATGTGTGTCCTGCTGGGTCACTGCTGAACACCATCAGCAATAGTCTAACTACTTGGTTCTTATAGCTGAAAGAGAGTAGGGTTAGATTCAGTATTGAGAGGCAATTCTTTGCTGTGGGAGTGGGCAGGCCCTGGCACAGGTTGCCCAGAGAAACTGTGGCTGCCCCATCCCTGGAAGTGTTTAAAAGTCAGGTTGGACAGGACTTGGAGCAACCTGTGCTAGTGGGAGGCATCCCTGCCCATGGCAGGGGCATGGAACTGGATGGTGTTTAAGATCCCTTCCATCACAAACCATTCAGTGATCTTGGCTTGTCTATTTTAAGACAACACAGGTCTAGTGTTAATGGCATGAGCTGGTGGAAGCCATTTGCTGGGAGATTCAACCACAAACCCCACAGCAACCTCAATCTGAGCCGCTCCACAACTTGCCACCCTCCCCAATAACCTCGGGCACGCTTTATTTTTGCCCTCCCTCCCCTCTGTGCCCTCCCGTGGCGCGCAGGGCCCAACTGGCCCCATTTCCTGTCAGCCCCACAAGATGGCGGCCCTTCCAGGTGCCGGCCCCGCCCCGCGCGCGTGCGTGAAAGCGCGCGCAGCTGCCACCGCCCCCTGTGCTATATCTGAGTACGCTGCGAGCCGCACGTATAACCGGCCGCAGCGCACCCTCTGCTCCCGCTCGGATTCCTCCGCCGCCCCCAAAGGCGGGCCTTACAGCCGCGAGCTTGGCGCGCCCGCAGCACCGAGGGGGACCTGCACAGGTACCGCGGCCCAGGGCGCGCTCGTGCGGCCCGTGGG